>CAUYMX010011177.1:0-11544 GCA_963573855.1 Lepilemur septentrionalis
ACTCGGGAGGCTGAGGCAGAAGGATTGCTTGAGCCCAGGAGTTTGAGGTTGCTGTGAGCTAGGCTGATGCCACGGCACTCTACAGCCCGGGCAACAGAGTGAGACTCTGTCTCAAAAAAAAAAAAAAAAAAAAAAAAAAAAAGATTAGCTTAAGCAAATCACACGGCTGACCTTGATAGGGGGGAAGAAATACACATACCACCTATGGGGAAGTGCTGCAAATGCCAATTGGAAGAAATGCATACTTCTCTTAGAGTGAAGGGAAGAAATACTCAGGAACAAAAATGCAATGCACCTTAAGCTGCTCCACGACTTTCATGTGGGCAGCCCTTTATGGAATTTGCCAATTTTAATAATTGTGAAGCAAGGATGCCGCTTCAGAATTTTTTCTTCATGTTTGAGGGTAATATTAAGAATTCCTGGCATCCGTTTGCCCATTCTGTGACCTCTTGGGTTCACAGACTTCAATAATCTTGACTGTCAATACTCCTGGCAGCTTTTCCACTTTCTAGAGTCATTATTTAGCAATCATTTTTCAAGAATTTTATTTTGTAATGTTCATTTATTTGAATACTGGAAGAAAATGATGATTTGATACAGTTCAATTCTTACATTTTCATATCATCTGTGCAAGCAGAAATTTTGGCCAAGATCCTTAAAGCAATAGTATGTACTCTGGCATTCTTTTACTCTGTCAGTTCCAAATATTACAACCATATATGCAAGATAGTTTTAGTCAATATATGCTCTTATATATTTAATATATGATTCATCCTAGATGATTATAATTATAATTTCATCTTGTAATTTAGTAATAAAATTCTGTTAATATTTTATTACCGATTAATATTATTCATGTCAAAAGAATAAGTATTTAAGAATTTAATTTTTATTCTTATTCTAAAAGTTTATGGATAAACACACCTTCTCAAATTTGCCAATATTTTAGATTATAAATAAGCATCTTCACCCAGTAAGCTTAGATGACCAATTATTGCACACTATGATTAAACAGGAAAAACAAAAGTCATCTCAGGTTATGAATTTTCTATTAAAACAGTTGACCTGCTAAACCTTCCAGCTCCTCAGAATTTTTAAGACCCTTAATGCTGGGGCTCTTCCCTCCCACTCCGCTACTACTGTAAAAAGCTGGAACATATTAGATGATAATGTCCAAGCCTAAAACAAAGACAACAGAAAGATAGAACCCAAGAAGACTAGGGGTGCTCCGAGGAAATTGAAGGCTTTCACCTCTCCCAATAATCTGCTTTGACCAACAGATTGGGAGAGATTGACATAATAATAGATAACGGGCTCTCAACCACCTTAATAGACATGGGAACTATTTCATCAGTTGTAAATCCCACCTTATTTAGAAAGTCCATTCCTCAAAATAATGGAAAGGTTAACACAGTGGGTGTGTCTAATAAAACTATCTCATGTTTCAAATCTAAACCCATCCCTTACCATTTTGTAGGTTTGGGCCTACCCGCTAACAGTTACAAATGTGACACAGTCAATCTCATGAGTTTCTAGTATGTTCTAGGGCTTCTGTCAATGTTTCAGGCCCAGATCTCCTCAACATCCATAATACCCACATCTCTTTCGCATCAAAAGGAATGCTTTACCTGGAATTAGAATCTTGGAAACAGGAAGAGCAAACTTTAAAATGTCTCAATAACAGACCCCAATTCAGTGCTAAAAGTACAAGAGTGCCCTCTTATGACGGGGAAAATGGCAGGCAGGAAAAGGGAGACCTTAGCAAGAAGGGGAAGGAGATTGGAACAAAGGACAGGAAGCTGTAAAACTTATAGTCTCTCCAATGTTCCTGTTAACACAGAAGTTTAAAAACTGTTTGAGGTCAAAACCCCTCAATTATGGTCCCAGTCAAAAACAAATATAGGGAAAACCCTCTCAGCCACTTCATCAAAGTGAAGATAAACTTACACCGACTCCTCCCTTCTTCCTGTGCACCCCCTTTTTTCTTTAAATGTGAACTGCTCAACCTCTTCTACAGAGAGCCCAGTTTGCATCAAATACTTTGTGAGCTGTGCTTTTCCTGGCCACATCCTTAAAATCTGGGCTTAAGCCTCCTTTGAGTGTGACTCTTGTTTTCAGTCTCATATTATTAAAGTTTACAGTGATAGCTCAATAAAATAAGACCACAAATTTTGTTCTGTGTCTAGCATTGATATTGGGAGCACCTCCTGATGAAACTCTTTATTGATATCATAGAATGTCAAGAGGTTTAAAGTGCAATAAACAAACATTAAAGTGCAATAAACAAACATTAAATAAAAGTAAAATAATTATTTTTGTCCCTTTGACAATTTCTATCTCTTTTGTATTACAGGACATGAATGTATACACTTACTGTTTTTTCTTTATAATTAATGTGTAATATATTTTTTTTCACTGTAAGGCGCTTGAATTTTATAATAGCTTAAAAAAATCTGGAGGTGCTTGATAGGTGAAAATATGTTGGCATCATTAAAGTTAATTGCCCAAAGATTTACAAGTAAAGACACATTTAAAGGCACAATCGTTATGGTAATTGCTGCAATGAATACTGTGAACTTTTCAATATATTGTTAAGCAATGTCCTGGAGAGGTATTATTTCCAACACATCATATTTGATGCAGCACCTCTTAGACATTTGCCAGTGAATACTGAATTTACTATTGAGCATATATTTCAATAGTTATTCATTATTTATTAATGAATTTATTAATTTATTATTATTAATCATCTATAATCAATGTAAAAATATCATTCCAACACTAAAGATACAATTTCAATCTAGTAAAGAACTGTAGAGAATTAGATTTTAACATCTGTGGCAATTAAAAAACCTTAAAACAAAATCAAAGAATTTTAATTGCTTAAAAGCCATTTAAAGCGGAAAAGACAGGCTTGAGTGCTTAAAATTATTAAAAGCACTATACCACAGCCACTTGACTGTTTAAAGTAAATACAAATGACAGAGCTTGCACAATTTTAAAAATCAAGAACTTTTATGTGGGCTGAATTATCTTTCTTACTTTTTATATCTATACTCTATGAAAGACACCTCAATCCAGAAAAAGATTCTATACTCTTCCAAATACTGAAGTTCAATGTAAGTATAGCTACCATCTCTGTAGCTATACTTAAACATCCCTCACAAGGGTTTGAAACTCTCGTGCAGAGGTTACAGGTGGCACCATTTAGAAGATCTACTTTGACTTCGAGATTTTCAGTTTGAATTGATCAAGATGGCCTTAAATTTCCCCTTCAGTTTGAGTAAACTTGAGATAGTTTTCTTCCTGACTCTAGGCCCCTGACTTTCGTTTACTTAAAGCATTTACTTTAAAAAATTTATAAGTTCTGTCTCTGTCTCTTTGAGATGTAATTTTTTTTTTCTCCGAGACAGAGTCTCACTCTGTTGCCAGGGCTAGAGTGCCCTGCAGTCAGCCTGGCTCACGGCAACCTCAAACTCCTGGGCTCAGGCAATCCTCTTGCCTCAGCCTCCCAAGTAGCTGAGACTACGGGCATACACCACCAGTCCCGGCTAAATTTTTCTATGTATTTTAGGTTGTTCAGCTAATTTCTTTCTATTTTTTTGTGGAGACGGGGTCTCGCTGTTGCTCAGGCTGATCTCGAACTCCTGAGCTCAAACGATCCACCTGCCTCAGCCTTCCAGAGTGCTAGGATTACAGGCGTGAACCACCACGCCCATCCTGAGATGTAAATATTTTTAAAATCTACAAGCTTTTTGCCAGTTTTACAACCCAAAATGTTTTTCTCAAAGACAACCTCTTTGAAATATAATCATGAAAGGAGATATTAATCATATCCCTATCTCCCAGTTTTTAAGGGAGAGTAGGAGCTAAAGTAAATTAGTGGATTGGGATTTGTGGTTAAAAGAGGCTGTGTAGATACTGGACCAAGTTATTCAACTTTACTAAGCTTAAATTTCCTCCTGTGTAAATTAGGCATAGAAACAAATCACTCTATTGTTTTGCTGGTAAAATCACAAAATTCCACAAAATAAAAATTACTCCATGATCACCATCACCAAAAAGTATTGTCTGAGACGAAGGTGAAAGTACAAACAGAATAGGTTAAGGCCATTACAGGGGCATAATCTGAGTACGAAGAAGAGGAAATCATACCCCTAGGGAGTCAAAATCAAAGGGCAAAAACCCAGGAGTGAAAGAGAGACCAAATACCCAGGTGATTCTATACCTACAGTAAAAAGAATCTGGTAAAAAATGCTGAAATTGGAAGAAATTCTTAGATTTTAAATTCAGCATGTCCTGGAATGACTCAGGGGAGTTTGAATGACAATTTCCTAAAACTATAAAAATTTGTCTAAAAATGTATCTCCCATTCTCTTATATAAGACTATTAACATTGAAATCTGGGAATTAATTCTCAGGAAAGAATGATTTTATAATTGAAAACAGACCATTATGAACTCTTATGAAGAACTCTTATGATAACTGTGAAAAATATCCATGATAGAAACATTGCATTACTACCTAAAATCTCCTCTTGTTTCAATGTAATAAATAGAAGTAGGGTGGCGTCCACTAAGAGTTAAGTGTGAGTATGAATAAGGAGTTTAAAGCTTTCTCTTTCATAAGTTAAACACAATCGAGGAAAAACATCTCCTTAAAGCAATAGGAAATACCAGACATTTTTTAGAAGCTAAGGATTAGAAATGTTTCATATATAGAAGAAATCCTTATAAACTAATAAGAAACAAATTACTAAGTTTGCTAAAATTTATACTGACCCACGTGCATGAGATTAAAGTACAAATGCTTGCTGTTGCATTGTTTTAAATAGCAAAACTGAAAGCAACATAAAATCAACAGACTTGCTGAATTAATTATAATAATCACTATGCATTAAGATGCTATGTAATAATTAGTAAGAATAACATAGATCTATGTGTGTAGATAAAAAATAAGCAATCTAAGGTAAGATAAGTAAAAAAAAAGTTGCAGATTAATGTGTATTTTTGTATGTATTTGTATGTATATGTATCTATAAATATATATAAAGTTATATGTGTATGTGTATATACACACATAAAATCGTTTACATAAAAGATGTGTGTGTGTACTTACAAGATTATATATACTTATTCATGTTCAAAATATTTCTGGAAGTATCACAAAAATATGGAATCAACCCAAATGCCCATCAATTCATGAATGGATTAACAAAATTTGGTATATATCCATGGAATACCACTCAGCCATGAAGTATGACTTAATGCCTTTGCAACAATATGGATAGAACTGGAGACCACTATCCTAAGCAAATGACCTAAAGAATGAAAACACAAACACCAGATGTACTGACGATTAGATTGGACCTAACTGATGAACACACATATGCATAGAGGAAAGTAAAACTCAGTGGAAATCAACCAAGGGATAGAGGGGAGGATGGGATGGGCCAAAACCTACATTGTGGGTACAATGAACACTGTCTGGGTGATGGGCACAATTATAATCCTTACTTAAACATTACAAAAGTGATCCTTGTAACCCAAAACATTTTTACTCCTGTAATATTTTGAAATAAAATTTTAAAGAGAGAATTTGTAAAGGCTTTAATTTTTCATTTTTTGATATATTTTCTCTTGTTTATTCATTAAGATCATCAATAAAATACTTAGCCTGTTTGCTGGAAATAAACCCCAGATGTTTAAAAATTATACTTACATATTTTCTAAGTATTATTGTTAGACATGCAGCCTCTAGCATAATCTTTTCTCCATACCAGTGATGTTTTAAATGTCATTATTAATTGCCTATTTCATATTATGATGAAAGAAAGCACTTTGTTCAACGATACTCTTAAAATTCCCTCCACAAATAAAAAAATGTAATTATTTTTCTCACACTTTTACATCAAAATTATAGATACCATTTTCTGGTTGACTGTTATTTTTGTTCAAAATCATCTATACCTTCCAGTTTTCACACTTCTGTGCATTCCTGTCACACTTTGACAGTGGGCTTGTCTATGTGCCTGGCTTGATCTACGGGACACTAGAAAGTATTATAGGAGGAACTCAATAAGGGCTCTCTTGGCCAGGAGCCCTGGCTCACGCCTATAATTCCAGAACTTTGGGAAGCCAAGGTGGGAGGATCACTTGAGAACAGGAGTTTGAGATCAGCCTGGGCAATAACAAGATCCTGTCTCTACAAAAATTAAGAAAAATTAACCAGACATGGTGATGCATGCATGTGTCCAGCTAATCTGGAGGCTGAGGCAGGAAGATAGCATGAGCCCAGGAATTTGAGCTTGCAGAGAGTTATAAAGACTCCCGGGCAACAAAAAGAGACCCTGACTCAAAATAAACAAATAAATCAATAATAAGGGCTCTTTTATGAGGGCTTGCCCTATAAAAGTGTTCTGTCTTGGAATCTGACTGCCATATTATAAGAATGATTGAGCTGTAACATGGAGAGATACCACCTGGAGAGAACAGAGGCTTATGGTCAGTGGCCTCGGCTGAGCTCTTGGCTAATAACTAACAGCGACTTGCCAGCCAAATGAGTGAGTCATTATAAAAGTATAATCTGCAGCCCAAATCAAGCTGTGCTAGTTGAGGCCAAATAGAACAGATAACTATTCTCACTGAGCTCAATACAGCTTGAAAAAACCTGAGCCGTCAAGTTTTGCAATTAGTTTGTTATGTTGCAATAACTTATAATGTCATTATTAAATATAGAATATAACCTTTGAAAATAATTTTTTCTGTATTAACAAAGTGAAACAATACCTTAAGGAACTTGGATAGTCCTGAGATAAATGAACATAGATATTTATATCATAGGTCATGGGCTTTTTTGATATTATGCTCCCTCTAAACTTTGTTTTCTTACAAAATTCACGTAATTTTCTTTAGTTTCATGTCCACCATCTGTAAAATTTTAAAAAATTACTACTAAAAATTAACTTGCATGAAAATTGTTGTGATTAATTGGAACAATGTATATGAAAATAAACCTATCTCAACCTTGACACACATATTACTCAATATACAATTATTATTATGTTATTACATCCAGAAAAATATAATTTTGGTATATTAAGTATATCCATTTCTGTTCATTGGTTTTCTTGGCTCTATATCTTGGCAATTCTAAGGTATCCCTTAGAATTCTAAGGTATCCCTTTAAGATAGTGTCAGTTCAGTTCTAGACCACCACAACAAAAGGAATATTGAAATAAATTGTCACATAAATTTTTGGTTTCCAAGCACATATAAAATTTATGTTTACACTGTGCTTGTAGTATATTAAATGTGTGATAACATTGTGTCTAAAAAACGGCTATGTGTATTAATTTAAAATATTTTATTGCTAAATATTGCTAAAAACAAGGTGTATATATTAATTAAATATATTTATTGCTAAAAATTGCTAAGACTCATGTGAGCCTTCAATAAGTCATAATCTTTTACTGGTAGAGGGTCTCTTGCCTGAATGTTGATGGCTGCTAATTGATCAGGATGTTGGCTCCTAAAGGTTGGGGTTGGCTGCGACAATTTCTCAAGATAACACAATAGTGAAGTTTGCTGCATCAGTTGATTCTTCCTTTCACAAAAAAAAAAATTCTCTGTATAATGCCATGGTGTCTGACAGCATTTTATCCACAGTAAAACTTCTTTCCAAATGAAAATCAACCCTCTCAAGCCCTGCCACTGCTTTATTTAGTACATTTATGTAACATTCCACATGCTTTGCTATCATTTTAACAATGGTCACAGACTCTTCATCAGTGGTAGATTTTGTCTCAAGGATCACTTTCTGTGCTCATCCGTAAGAAGCTATTTATCCTCATTCATTTTAGCTTTATCACTAGACTGTAGCAGTTCAGTCACATCTTCAGGTTCCACATCTAATTCTCGTTCACTTGCTACTTCTACCACATCTTCAGTGATTTCTTCCACTGAAGTCTTGAACCCCTCACTCATCCATGAGAGTTGGAATCAACTTCTTTCAAAATCCTGCTAACAAATGATATTTTGACTTTCTCCCATGAGTCATGAATGATCTTAGTAGCATCTAGAATGGTGAATTCTTTCCAGAAAATTTTTAGCTTACTTTGCCCAGATGTATCAGAAGAACGAGTATCTATGGCAGCCTGATAGCATTACAAATATATTTCTCAGATAATAATATTTGAAAGTTGAAATGACTCCTTGATCCATGGGCTGAAAAATGGGTGCTGTTAATACCAGGCAGGAAAACAACATTAATCTCCTTGTATCTCTCCATTAGACCTCTTAGGTGACCAGGTGCATTTTCCATGAGCAATAATATTTTGAAAGGAATCTTTTTTTCTGAACAGTAGGTCACAACAGTGGTCTTCAAATATTCAGTAAACTGTGCTGTAAATGGATATGCTGTAATCCAGACTTTGTTGTTCCATTTAAATACTACAGGAACAGCAGATTTAGCCTAAATCTTAAGAGCTCTGAGATTTTTGGATAATTATATGAGTGAGCATTGGCTTCAACTTAAAGTCACCAGCTGCCGTAGCTCCTAACAAGCAAGTCAGCTTGTCCTTTGAAGCTTTGAAGCTAGGCATTGCCTTCTCCTCCTTCTTCTCCCAATGGAAGGCTGCTTCATCTACAATGAAAATCTATTGTTTAGTGCAGTCACCTTCATTAGTGATCTTAGCTAGATCTTATTGCTAACTTACTGCAGCTTCTACATCAGCATTGGCTGCTTCACCTGGCACTTTTATGTTATGGAAATAGCTTCTCTCCATAAACCTCATAAGTCAACCTCTGCTATCTTGAAACTTTTCTTCTGTAGCTTTCTTATCTCTCTCACTCTTCACAGAATTGAACAGAGTTAAGACCTTGCTCTGGATTAGGTTTTGCTTAAGGGAATATTGCGACTGGTTGTCTTCTATCCAGACTTTCTCCAAATTAGCAATAAGTTTGTTTCATTTTCTTATCATTTAGGTGTTCATGGGATTGTCACTTTTATTTTCCTTAAAGAACTTTTTCTACGCTTTCACATTTTTGGTATTAATAACTGTTTGATGCAAGAGACCTACCTTTTGATTTATCTTAGGTTCTGAAATACCTTCCTTACCAAGCTTAATCATGTCTAGCTTTCCATTTAAAGTAGGAGACATGACTATTTCACTTAACATTTAGAGGACATTGTAGGGTCATTAAATAGCCTAATCTCTATTTTATTGTGTCTCCGGGAATAAGGAGGCCTGAGAAGAGGGAGAGAGACAGGAAAGTGGCTGGTTGGTGGAACAGTTGACACACACATACACATATTTATTAATTAAGTTGACTGTCTTATATGGTTGTGATTTGTGATATCCCAAAAATTACAATAATAACATCGAAGACCACTAATAGCATATCACAACAACAGCTATAATAATAGTGAAAAAGCTGGAAATAGTACAAGAATTACCAACATGTGAGCCAGAGACATGAAGTGAGGAGATGCCAGTAGATTTGCTCCACCGAGCTTTGCCATGGACTTTCAATTTATAAAACTTGCAGTATCCGTGATGCGTAATAAAGCAAAGCACAATAAAGGAAGGTATTTCTGTACTACTCACTATTCATAAGCAGTACTTAATACTACTGAGTAGAGCAGATATAATCTTCTTCTTTAGGGATAAACATTATAAACTAAAATTTTATCTTTTTATTATCAACCCAACTTTGCTATAGTTTCTCTGACCTTCCATTTTATACACAGTATCTGTGTGGAAAATAATAAATAGATTGGTGACTCATTGGGAAATGAATTTTGTATCCATTCGTCTTCCCATTGCTAAAGATGTCTTATCGCTGGGCACTAGAGTTCCCATATTTTTCCCTTTTTGTTTATTGACATACATCACACCAGAATTCTCTATGAGAAAGAACATTCAATGCTTACAACTACATACTCTAGCATCCTTAGCATACAGTTAAACCACAATGTGGGCACATTGCCATTGATAATTCTTCTTTTTTTCTCATATATTTTCATTCCCGAAATAATTTATTTTCTTTAGTTTTAAACTTGATATCCAACTGTGTCTAAGTTTAATAATTCTCTATCATGGAAGAGATTACTGGGAGTCATTTGTGTTATTTCTATCAGGTGGCAAAAGATGAATTAACAGTGTCAAAACACCGAATTCGTGGTAGCACATTGTTGAGGAACAAACACATCTCCTAATTGGAAATTGACAGCTTTGGCACTAATTTGAACTAATCACTGCTAACATTCACACTAGCCTCCATTTCCGCAAGCTCTATTAAGTCATTAAAAATGCCGTGACAATCTTCTCCACAGGTGTGGAAAACTAGATCTTTGCCTGTGGCAGACTTAATTAAGATAACAGCTGGATAGTTAAACTTAAAAAGATAAATCCAAGAGATGGTAATGTTTTTCAAAGTGCCCCAAATGAAAAGACTAGTAGGGGATTGTCTTGGTTTTCAGTTATCTTATTCCAACTTTTAGATGAGAATTATCTATTTTATAGATGCCTACTAAATCTGTAACTAAATTATGACTAAAAGAAGTTAGTACAGTTAAATGATGTACATGTAAAAGTTGTACTAAATAATTTCAAACTTGGTGTTTTGATGGCTCCTCAATTGTAGGAATATACATTTGCTATTGCTCTTGTTTTACTACATTAAAAAGTCTACCTTTCTCCTTTACTCCCATCATTTGGCATAACCATCCCCAGAATAGTTTCTTGGAATCCTGTGACAAGAGGAGAAGAAAGAACAAATGAGCTATATAAAATATGTTGTGACAGTGACACTGCCACTGGATGATAAAAATCTGGGTAGGTCACATAGCATCTGTCTTCAGGGAGGTATCTGCTTTGACATTTTCTTGAACAGCAAGATATAACAGAGATTTTGAAAACCTATAAAAAATAAGAAATCTGGTTCCTTACAAATTATTGGCCTTCTTAATCTCGTCTTAAATCTGACCTCATTAAAATTCCTTCCTAAAACATATACAGCAAGAAATGTTTATCTACAAAAGCATAAATTAGTATTTAAAACTTATATCATCTCATTGAGATGAATTTTTAACATACCTCAATATATATTTGATGTACTATATGCAAATAAAATTAAAATTCAATTTATATATATTCATCTCTCTATATCTACATTTATCTACCTGTTATTAACTGAGATTTGTCCCCCCAAATTTGTATATTGAAGCCATAACCACCAATACCTCAGGACGTCACTTTGTTTAGAGATAGGGTTTTTAAAGTGTTAATTAACTTGAAATGGGGTCATTAATATGACATGTCTTTATAAAAAGAAGATATTTGGGCATAGATATACAGAAGAAATTCTGCCTTCAGACTGTCTTTGAACACAAGGTGCAACATGAACTGTTCCCTGGGTTTCTAGCCCTGTAGATCTACCCCTATAGATCTGTAGAGTCTGAACTTGCTGGCCTTCATTTACAATTACATGAACCAATTCCTTAAAATAAGCCTCTCTCTCTCTCTCTCTCTCTCTCTCTCTC
>CAUYMX010011179.1:0-31265 GCA_963573855.1 Lepilemur septentrionalis
GGAAACAACCCAAGTGCCCGTCAATGCATGAGTGGATTGTTAAAATCTGGTATTTGTTCACAATGGAATATTACTCAATTTTAAGAAATGACAGTAAATTAGAACCTCTTGTATTATCCTGGATTAAGCTTCAGCCCATTATTCGAAGTGAGGATTAACATTCTTTATCTTGGAACCTGATCTGTACAAAGGTTAGCACCTAACTATCGGGGATAGGGATTCAAATGAAAAGAAGAAACTAATTGGTTTGTTTTATTTTTATTTTTTGGAAAAAAGGCATAAATATTTATTTAATGAGCATATTCAGGGAGAATCAAAGTGATTTCCCACCCCTAGTGGAGTTCAGGAGCTTATGTACCATCCTGGAAAACAGGTTATGCGATGGGAAGAAAGAGGAATTCTATGGAGGGGCAATAAAGGACTGCAAGGGGGAATGAACAGAGATTAACTTGTAAATAGCTCTCTTTGACAGTGAAAGGGTCTGTTCAGGTGTGGTTATATTCTTGGTCTTACAGGGAGAGAAAGGAAAAACAATTGTTCTCTTGGTTACCTGGACCTCAGGCAGATAAAGGCCGGTGCTTTGGGAGAGACTTTGAGGCTTCTTCTTCAGTTCAGCATGTCAAAGTGCCCTATTTGGGGGTATTGGTTTCTGAGCTCCAACATCCCCCTGTGTGAAACTTCCCTAGAATTTTCATACACTAAAGGTGATTTTGTAGCTGTGGAGAAAAAAATTGAGTTAATAGCACAGTGGCAAGGATTCCATTACACCAGTCTCCCATTTCTAGGAATAAACCAGTCCCAGGTTTGTTTGTTTTTAGTTAAATGTACCACACATGATAAGTGTCCTTATCGTAAGTCTTGTTACAGGTCCCAATTTCAGATCTCCCAAACACATTCTTTTACCCAGCACTTGGACTTCCCATTAAATATTTCATTTTACCTCTTCCTTTTTTCAGTTTCAAGTAGAGTGAGGATGTATTGAGGGACAAAATGGCAAGAGGGCTTTCTTCCTTTCCTGTCAATCAAGTGATGAGCCAAGTACGAGGAGGCAAACAGAAGATGGGAATAGGGGAAATGTTCCCTTCCCCATGCAGAACTCTGAAATATCAGAGGGACAGTTTGAAAAGAACAGTTTCTGCTTTCCATTATTATTATAGGATCAGTGGGATCAGACATAATGAGTTGAGAACCAGGAGATGTAATTCAGGAGAATGCAAACAGCAGCCTTATGTGTAAGGACACAAAGTCACAGAAAAAGAAGGAGACTGAAATAATGCGTCACACTGAGCACAAGTTTCTGGAAAGACGAGTCCAGGCTTTGAGAAATGGAGTGAAGAGACTCTAGCTATGCTATTAGAGGAGGAATGAAGGGAACAAGCATCAGTCTGGGGCCAATTCCTTCATTCACACGACTAGTCATTTGTTTGTTCATTTAAATCACATGCACTGGTGTGCCAAACTGTGTGCTGGGTGCAAGGTTTTAGTTTTGACTGCCATTATTTCTCCTTTTTTGACTTTTGAAAAAAATTTTTTTCCAGGACTCAGTTTCTGCCTCCATTAAATTGGGAGATAAGAGAAATCCTAAATACTCATTCATCAACTCTGATAGTGATAATGCTAAACAACATCTGTGCAAATCTCAACCCAAAGGGTTTACTGTGTCATGTAGCAGGAAATTACAAAGCTCTTCCTTACTCAGAGTTTAAATAGAGAAATAAATATGCCCCGTAGAACTTTCCACTATGGAACAAAGCAAGGACAGGCACAATCTGCAGTTAAATGTGTGATAGACAAGAATACAAAAAGATTAAACATATCTCAGTTTGAAAATGAAGAACTAATATTCTTGCAGAAAAGATAAAGAAATCTTAGAAGAGCAGGGGACTTGTGTACATTGAAACACCATTGACAAAATAATCTTGCCTAACCGCCCCCCCACACACACACACCTCACTGTGACAACCAACTGATTTTTTTCTCTCTCTCTCTGGGTTCTATTTGCCCAGAGGGAAGCTGTAAAAATGGAGTTTGCCTGAATTTTGGATGTCAAGCAGGTTGCGATGGCGGGGTGTAGGAATTAGGGGAAAGGAAGAAAATTGCTTCATGGGGCAACGACTGCGGAGTGGCTGGATTCTCCTCTAAAGCTATTTCTGTGTTCCACCTGCAGTGCCTTGTGGAGATAATAAGGCTACAAGTCTGCATTTCTCCCTCACCAACAATAGCATGTGCTGAGTCGTGATGCACTCAGTTTCCCCCAACTTTAAAAGTTATTCCCAAATTGTCCTAGGCAATCACTCAAGACCTTGTTTAAAGACCAAATATTTCAGTGGGAAACTTGCTCTTTCTCTAAACAAAGCTATTTGCAATATTCCCAAATTTTCTAGACAAATATGCTAGGTTAAAGACTCTCAATTTTACACATGTGTCAGAATAACTTAGAGAAGTTATTAAAGCACAAACTTCTGGGTCCCATCCCCCAGAGTGTCTGGGTCAGGAGGTCTGAGCAAAGTTCTCAGAATTTGCATCCCTAACAAGTTCTCAAGCAATTGTGATGTTGCTGGTCTGGTAATCGCATATTGAGAAGCACTTTTCCAAACTCTTGTTACTCATGAGTCTTGTTACTCTTGTTACACTCTTGTTACATTAGGCAGCAACCTAATACCTAAGAGGGATTAGAAACATTGCGCTTCTCAAGCTTTAATCATCCGAGGTTCTTTTTTTTTTCTTTGTCTTTTTTTTTTATTTCAGCATATTATGGGGGTACAAACATTTAGGTTACATGTGTTGCTTTCCCCCTCCTTCCCACTGAGGTTCTTATTAATGTTGTTCTTATTCCATAGGTCTGGTGTGGACCAAAGATTCGGTTTCTTTAACAAGCTATCATATCAGCTACCAGATATGCCAATAGTATTGTTCATTGAACCATACTTGGAACAGTAAGGTTTTAAACCTTTCTGCCTAAATGTTCTCCGTATGTCTGCAAATCAGTACCCTCCCTTCACCTACCATCCAATATCAAGTGCTCTAATCTCTCATATCCTTCACAAGCTACTTCATAACCACTCAAATAGCCTGTTTTTATTCTGCAAACCAAATAGATCTTCTCTCTTGCATGAAACACCAAGCCTCCACAGTATTTTTTTCTATTTTAATGTTTATCACTCCCTCACTCTGGGTGGTAGTAGAATTATTTGTGTTCAAGATTGTTTGCCATACAGAACTTCAGTTATACCCATATATGCCAAACAAACATTTTTCAGGACATCTGTTGCTCTTTTTTTTTACATTTCCCTTGACATGTCTATCTTATGACTTAAAAATATGTCTTACCATTATGACATTCTCAGCAACTAGCACAACTATTTTCACATGGTAAATGTTCAATACAAATGCATGCCATTTTATTGAGCCAGATATTCTTTTATTAGTGCCACATCCACACCTATCAAGATTCTGGGTTCTCTTCCTACTTGTTCTAGCATTCCTAAAATTAGCAAACAAGCCCCGGTCCTTCCTCCAAAGAAGTTCTCTCAGGGTTTGCAGCCTTCCTCAGGCCTGGGACTTATGGAAGATCTTGAATATTCCCTTGCGGATCTCCTTGGTCTTCACGCTGTAGATGATGGGATTGAGCAGAGGGGGTACAAATAGGTAGACATTGGACATCATGACATGAACCACAGGTGGGGCACTTTTCCAGAAGCGATGGATCATAGAGACAGCAATTATGGGCACATAAAAGGCCAGCACTGCACAGATGTGTGACATGCAGGTGTTGAGTGCTTTGAGCCGCTGTTCCTGGGATGCGATGGCCAGCACAGCCCTCAGGATCAAAGCATAGGAAAACAGGATGAAAGTTGAGTCCACACCATAGGTGAAAATGACCACAAAGAGCCCATAGATATTGTTGACATGGATGTCACCACATGCCACTTTCATAAGATCTGGGTGGAGGCAGTAGGAGTGATGCAAAACATTGCCTTTGCAGAAGGGCAGTCGTTTCACCAGAAAGGGAAAAGGAAAGAGAGTGGTGAAACTCTTGGCAAGGATGCCCAGGCCCATAGCCAAGATGCGGCTGTTGGTGAGAACCGTGGCATAGCGTAGTGGGTTACAAATAGCCACAAAACGATCAAAGCTCATGGCCAGCAGTATGCCTGATTCCATGAAAGAGAAAGTGTGAATGAAGAACATCTGGACCAGGCAGGCATCGAAGCCAACATGGCGGTAGTTGAAGCAGAAGGTGGCAAGCACGGTGGGAAGTGTAGAAAGGGACACTCCCAGGTCATTGAGAGAGAGCATAGAGAGGAAGTAGTACATGGGCTGATGCAGAGCAGGCTCCCGAAACACCAGAGCGAGGATGCTGAGGTTGCCTACGATGGAGATCAGGTAGAGGATGCAGAAAATCAGGGCAATCCAGGCTACATCTGTCTGTATCCCAGGAATGCCTGCCAGCTGGAGTGTGGCTGGCTGGAAGGGGGTGCCATTGAGGCCCCCCATAGCAGACGGGTGGGAGAATACAGATGGGGAACGGGCTCAGGAGGATGTGTTTGGAGAGTTCTTCACTTTCTTTCCTTCAGACATCCTGTCTCCAACAAAAGTTCAGAGATTGAAAATGTTTGCCTGTCTATGTTCCTGACTCATAGGTTAGACTCTGAGCTCTTTGAGGAAGCAGCTAG
Organism: Lepilemur septentrionalis; assembly: GCA_963573855.1. Lineage (NCBI taxonomy): Eukaryota > Metazoa > Chordata > Mammalia > Primates > Lepilemuridae > Lepilemur > Lepilemur septentrionalis. The sequence continues at coordinate 4,674 of CAUYMX010011179.1, forward strand.
GCTTTACTCATTTTTGTACCATACCCATAGCATGGCAAGGCATGGTCACAGAAAATATGAACAAAGTCCTTTAGTCATCACCTGAGACTGCAGTAACCTTCCACTTTCTTGTCTTACCCCAGAAGTCATATTCTGGGAATTTTGAAAAAAATAGAAATTAGGATAGAGAAGAGGAAGATAGGGAAGAGGAAACACTGCCCAGTCCTTTGAGAACTTTTTAGTATATAGCATAGATGGACCATCTACTGACATTAAATGACAGTTTCAATTACCTTTACTCAGACTTCATCTCAGCTTCCCAATCTCAGTGGCTGCCCCTGAACTGTCATCATCCTAAACTACTCTGCTTCTGAAATCTTAAATTTCAGTCTTTCACATTCTGACCATAGGCTTCTTCCTTGAAGTTCTCTTACCTTCTCAAAGCCACACACTTGCTCTTGAGTCTCCACGATTCCTCCGTTTCCTTCTGGTTTGTATATTAATTCTTCCTCCTTCACATTTTTCCTGCTCTACCTTCATCTCCTCTTTGTCTGTCTTTCACATAGACATGGTAAAACCCAACCTTTCATAAATTCTATAGTCAAACTGGGTGTGCAGCTGGATAACATCAAAGAAGCAAATATTTTATTGAAATCAAAAGGGAGAGAATTATTACTTGCTGTTACTTAAATTTTAAAGTTATTCACATCTTGATTCATTATTAACCCCTGTTTTCTGAGAGGGAGATTCTTCTCCTTCTTCAAGAGCAGCCTCTCCATCTTGAGGATTTCATTTCTTGTCACCCCCTTCAGAGACCTTTTATATTAATGTACCTTAAGTATCTTTTTTTCTGCCTCTTTTTCTTCAGGCAATATGTGAGTACAAAGACCATACCATCATAAAAACACAATAACCTTACCCTTTAGCTGCCACTCTATGACCCTTTCCCAGTTCTTTTTCAAATTCCTTGAAGCGTTGTATCTCAAGAAGCCAAGAAATGGGAGGCTATAATATGTTTGGTTACATGCCTGCTTCTCCAATTTGGTTCTGAGATCCCCAATGTCAGGGATTCAATCTTATTGACTTTGCCTTTTCTCACTGTTAATTACATAACATTGTGGCTTCTACACTTTCTTCCTCACAACTAAAGCAAATTTCTCTGTGGTCACAAACTTCTCTTTGTCTCTAAATCTAATGGAAAGTATTATCTCTTATAATTCATTTAACCTGCTTGCCACAGTTAACACAGTCGGTAACTCATCTTTTTGGAACTGCCTTCTTCCTTCAAGGGTACCATTTTTTTTCACAATTTTATTCCTACCTTGACTTCTCTTTCTCTACCATCTTTATTGAAATCTCTTTTCTGAATTTTTTTTATTGCAGTATATTTTACATATCATGCATTTGTTTTTAATCAGCCTAATTCCAGAAAGATTAAACAATAATCAGGATGGTGCAAGCTAAGAAACCACATCATAGGAAACTGCTTCTTGTCCTTTATTTAAAATAGCTCTTTAATTGTGATTTTGTGGTATCTGGCGTCTCAAAATTAAAGCTCCACTCTGGAATTTAGGTATAATGGCTCCTCCATTCCTTTGCTCTTTCTAGAATTTCCATTCTATTTCTAGCACTTGGGGTAAACCCAGTGAAGTTAATGGAAAGACTCTTGGTGGCACCAACAAGTAATAAGAGCTCTTCCACAAGATAGATTTTCCCCACTGTCTGTAACCCCTGGCATACAAATTGAAGTAGTCCAGAAAGGTAATATTTTATCTATGCTCAATATTTTCCTTAGTCTGGAAAAAAATTTTGAAAACTTCTCCCCCTTGGAGAATAATGCCACCCACCACCCAACAGCAATTTTCTTCCTTGCTTTGTTCACAAGGATGTAAGTTAAGACTTCATAATGTGACCAATCTTGGAAGAAAGGGCAAAAAGAAGGAGACAAACACAAGCAATGCACAGCATGTGCCTGAGTGTTAACACACACAGTCACCCAAAGGTACCAGAAAATGTACATTTCTACACTTCTACACACAGTTACACACCCAGGTGTTCATAGGTGCTATCTCACATCCACACATACACAGAAGCTACCATGCACTCCCTTGCTCACACAAAACACTATCACACCACAGAGCTTAGAAAGAATCATAGCTACTCATTGGTATTACACAATATATTTCAAATATTCCCCCACATTTAAATCCTCCTAGACACATATTTATTAATATAAACACACACAAAAATGGTGTCACAAATGAATCAGCACTAAGAAATCACAGTGATATCCCCACCAATTATGTTCCCATGACATACACAATACTGAAAACCCAGGTAGGATTGAAGACCACATTGTTGAATAACTTCAGTTCATTTGATTCAGTGATCTTTCTCCAGCTGCACACTCAAGAACCAGGTATAGAAAATGATCATTCAAACTGTAGGATTTACAACAAGAAGTATAAAATACCCCATAGACAACAATCTATCAATGATGCCTCAGCCCCTTAACCTAGTGGTATGCTGTTTGCTATTAGGGTTATGATTCAGATGGAAACCTGGCACCAGGGGTCTGTGACCCTGGACTTTGGAAGGGGTCAGATTTGGCTCACATCTAGAGGGAAGATATAAGAGTCAGAGTCCGCCTGGAGTTTCAGTGAAAGGATTAAAATTTGGAGTAAAGTCTAAATAAGGATACTAGCTGGGCAATCTGAAGGAGGAGCACTCACTGGGTAGAAGACACTTCCCTTGTAGCTGGATGTGCCGTGCTGTGGGTCCAGCTGGCAGAGTGACATCAGCTCATTCTTCTATGACTCATAAATTTATGAATACCCCAGAATCCCAAGGCATTTGTATCTGGTAGCAGGAGAGGGAGTGGAAATAATTGGGAGGATGGCCCAGTGTTATCTGGGCCATAGGAAAATTGCTCCCAAGAGAATCTCATTTCTAGACCCATCATCCCTGATGTCATCATTCATATTCATTAGTATGTTAATTTTTCCTTGATCAGGAAATGTAAACACATTGCGTACATGCATGCACACATACATAGTCATAGACATCCTGAGACGTGCCCCCCCAGATATATACCCTTAGACACATTCAGCTATTTATTTACTAACATTTGCATTATTTTTTCAAATTTATATACATATAAACAAATGCAAATATACTCATGCAATTGCCCAGTGCTCTAGTTACTAGTCACATATCTTGATACATCAAACATGCACTGTAATCTATGTATTCTTACACTGGTTACAAAGTCTAATTTAAATTATAGACATAATTTTAGAAATAGACAATTAATAGACTCATAACATACTTGAAGAAATGATCAAAAATGCTTCAAATATATTCCTCTGCTTATATATCCAAAAGTATGTGTTTCAAACATATACCCACCTTCTCATTAACAGATCAATAAAATATCCAAAAAGTTCAGATACCCACATTTATTCACAGATTAGTATATGGAATTTAGATGTGTTATGAATATTTTTTGTGAAAATGCATGCCAGCATCCATATAACATGTTTTTTATGCAAACATTCCTTTTACTCTTTCACAGTATGGGACCTAAAAATTATAAACAATTTACTTCAACTAAAAGTAAACAAATGGAAGAAAAACATGTTTTTGAGCAATATTTTGTTCCAGGTATTATTCTCAGCACTGATGCTCTGCAGAGCAATAAAGACACAGCACCTATTCTTGCAAGAAAGATAAATATTGAAAAACTAAACCACCTAATGGGCCAGACAAATATGCCTTCAAATCCTACCTAGAAATATGTCATAAACAAATTTCACAACATAGCCAATTCATTTGTCAAAACTTATCTAATGCTCAGATAGTATTTGTGTGCATTAAGAATTTGAAAAAATAAAAGAACTATTCAAAATATTAAACTCTAAATAGTAATATGAATGCTGAAATATTTAGGGGGAAGTGTATTGACACGTGATTTACCTTGCATTCCATCAAAAGGTAAGATGGATTGATGGATGAATAAAAAGATTGATATATGTGTAGATATATAAGAAATCATGCATAATAAAATATTAATGAGTGATATTTCCTGTGAAATTCTTTCAAGGTTTCTGTGTTTGAAATTTTTCATGATAAAATGTTGGGAAACTTTTTTAATGAAAAAAAAAAAGATGGAGAAAGACATAGACCACTATCCTGAAAGTACAAACCATGTTCAAAATTGCAAAGAAAATTCAAACTAATACAAGGTCCTTTAAACTAATCCTGAGCATCTTTTATATCAACTCACTATTAGGATATTATGGGATAAATTTTAATATTTGGAATAATTGATATTTTTCACATTAAAGATAAAAATTAAGTATTTCAGTTCCAGCTTATTTTTCCCAAGATCAACTGCTTATGTTCAGCAAATAAACACTCCTTGCCATAACTATTAATATGTGCCATTCTAGGGCCATCGGGTGCTTCCAGGAGAGGCCACAGAAGCAGGCAGGGCCATCTGTAATAGACTGTTATTACTGCTTTCATGGCAGAAGCAGTGCTGTGAAGAAAGAGGCATCGATTCTACTTGAGTGGGTAAGGTATTAGGGATACGTATAGGCTTTGACAGCGCACCAATCATGAAGTAGTTTCCAAAGAAATCTGGCTGTCTGGCTTTGAGAGAAAAGATTTTATGCAACAGAATCTCTACTTCCCAGAACTCGACAGGTTCAATTACTCTCATTTTGCACCGTCTGCAGTGAGTTGATACTTTCCATGGTGCTGACTATGAACGTGAAAGCCCATGGGAGTTTATGTGTCTTACAACGGTAAAAATACAATAAGAGTAAGGCAAATTGTGCTTCTGTTCTGTACCAAGCCTGGACCTGTTTATCCTCAAATCCAGTCCTCACTCTTCTGAGACTCTTCTTCATATCACAGGAGCCCGATCATTACTTAAAGAATATTCCAAACCCCTGCATCAGCTGGCTTCTGAATGGATTCAGCTGGTAGGAAGCATTGACAGATGCAAGGTATGTCTCTCACTCCACTCCCCATGCCTCAGGCAGAGTCTCTGGCATGGTTTGCATATCTACTAAGGCTTCGGCTTCTACTGGTTGAGCTCATCTTGGCTGCAGCTCTGGTAAGCCCACCTCTGACTCTTCAGTCTATGGGTGGTAGTAGCTTCCCCCTTTTCCAGATCTCTAGGCTGTGCTACCATCTGCTGATCAGTTTTTCAGTTCTTTTGAAATCTGTGTAAACAATTTCCAGGATTAAATTCGTTCTGTTTTATTGCACGGGGTTTGCACTCTTAGTCTAAATCCCACCATCTTTACCATTTTTAGTGACATTGGGGCTGAGCCTCTGCAAACTGCATTTCTCCTTTGCCAATCAGCTCCGAAGATCTGCAAATAGCAGGGCATTAAGAAGCCCTTAATAGGAGAGAGGAACTTGTACCCTCCTATTTGCTTTCTGTTACTGTGTTATCCCAGCAGCACTCAAGCACCGGTGGTCAATTCCAGTGGCATTAGTTGGCTCCATTGTGCAGTGCTCCAACCCTCCCAAAACCAGTCTTACCATGTTCTCTTAAACACCTCAGAACAAGCCAGAAAAGCCTCCCCCTTCACCCTTATCTCAGAAGAGTAAGTCTCAGTCATAGTGAGCCTTTCCTTTGATTCTTGAGACCCCAGCACCGCCAAAACGGTGCCCACTCCTCAAAAGTCTTAGCTTTAGCTTTGCAGCACTCCTCATTAAAACTTATAAGATTTAATAAATCCAAATTCTTCCCTTTGTTCCTACATTCCTAGAGTTAGAAGCTACCTCCTGAAGTTTCTACCTTCAATGACATGTTTATATTCCTTTTTTATATTATGTGTTCTCTAATATTTGGTTAATAATTCTTTAATTTTTCTCAATTAAAGGAAGTGGTGTGGTTCTTATATTTGACCGGACCATAAGTGAACCTTGGTTTTCTTTCCTATGTTAGAATGTGACTTATATGTATGAATTCAACAGTCCCTAAATATAATGCACACCCAGTACATGTTAAATCTACGTGGATAAAATATGAAATTGATAAATGTGCCCTTCTTCTCTGATAGCAGGATTGAAGGAAAGACTATTGTTGCACTGGGGGAGGGCATCTGTTGTTGCAGAGGAATGTTGACCATTCCCTGGATGCATTCGTGCTAGAGAGAGCAGGCATGGCGTCATCTTAGATCCTGTCCAAAAGAGTGTATGGTTCCATGAGGGCGATCTGGGTTGTGGCTGGAGTTACAAACCACCATACAGAGTAAAGATACATTACATTAAATCAAGAGGAGAAGTAAAATATGAAAAAGATGCTGCTGTGAATAATTTGTGAAAGCACCAAATGTAAGAAAGAGTCAGCTTTAGACATTTAATAGGTGCAGTTAACATGATAGCAGTTAATGGCAGCACCAGTGGATTTTGAACTTTCCATTTTCCCACCTCTCTCTTCCCTGGAGGAGAAGCCAGAAACCGCAGTTAGCAAGTGAAGGATGATGGAGAAGGGAAGGATGGAACGTTGATTGCTAGAAAGTTTGACTATTACATAATGTTGAACATTCTAATTATTCACTAATGGATATTTTATTATCTAAATGTGACCAGAAAATGTGGGGAATTGAGTTTTAAGCCAGGATTAGAAAAAGAACCAGCTCCATCCAATACATTTAAAGGGACAAGAATAACAAAAATGTTTAGTTTCTGCTTGCACTTCAATGGATGGGCATAGTCAATATATTAATACTACATAAGCCTGGAATCTCTCAGAAAGTAATGAGCTCTTCCCGTACAGTGCCTGCCCATCCACCACCAGATGGTGCCTTGAGTTAGGTAGAGAATTGGTCTGGCAAATTTTTTAGCTAAAAGGGAGCAGGCTTTATTCCCAATAGTTATTAAGGACCTCAGGTGACTAAAACCTCCCTGAAGAATTTTCAGACACAAAGTCAGTGTCACTTCCCCGTTTCTCACCCTGGGGCTTGGAGTGAAATATAAAAAGTGGCAGGCATGAATTCACCTCAGCAGACAGAGAGAAGGGCTTGTTGTCCTGTGGGTGGCTGTCATCTGTCTGTCTTCTGGTGAGTTCTGAAACCATATAGGGATAAGCCGGCTGATTTTTCTGAAGTCCACACCAAAAAAAGGTTGAATTGGGCAAGAGGTAGGACAAGATGAAGGGAGAAAGCCTGGGAGGAAGGAATCTGGTAGCGGAATCTTAGTAGAGTGGGCAGAGCAGTAGGAAAAATCCCTGGACTTGGGGTTCTTGATCTGGCACCGCCGTGAACCCACTGTGTAACCCTGGGCAACTCACTGTACTTCTCTAGGTTGCTCACTTGCCATAATCAATTTCCCAGGGACTCCAAGCTCCCAAGGTCAGTGTGTATATGATTTATTACCATTGCTGCAAATTCAGAGAGGGAAGCAGGACTCGGGACACAGAAAAATTTCAGAAATCTCGGAGCAAACTGGTCACAACCAAACCTATGACAAACTAACAGCTAAAACACACATGGTCTAACTTAGTTCTTGCCCTATGGATTCTGAGATAACAAAATATGTAAAAGTTCCCAAGACATTAAAAGAACAGGAGAAATCACCTAGCCATAAACATTAGATGAACCATGAATAGCTAATTATTTCCAGTCTTTTACTATGCATAATATAGATTGAAAGCTATAGTCTTTAGAAACCTCTCTATACATCCTTCCAGCCCCTCTCTACCTTCTTTCTGCCTCTCATCAGCACCCTAGCAAACTCTCACAGGCATCCTTTGCTCAATCAGAAACTAAAAAGTAAAAGGAAGTAAAAGAACATCAATGTCTTAAAGGATCTCAGAGAATGTCCTAAAAATACAGCCATAAAGAAGACACAGGTCTAGAAAGAGAAATGGATTTTTACAAACCCACATAGCCAGTACCTGCCAGAGCCAGAGTCGAATCCCAGGACTCCTGACACTCAGCCCAGGGTCCTTTCCCCATAAGCATCCTGATTCTTATACAGCTTCAGTAATATGAAAGTTCTGTGTCCCAGGAGCAGACGAAATCAAGTCTGGCCTTGGAAACAGGCATTTTGCATCATTTCCTTTATATGTTTCTGTCTTTAGTCACTCACTTCTCTTGTTTAAGGGTGCCTGAGAAACCTTAGCTCAGAAATGCATACCTCTATTTTTCTTTTCAAATTCCTCTCCAATGTGATAATGATGGCTCTCAGATCTTGGTAAGACAGTAGAGAGTCACGTAACTCTTTTTTTCTTCTTTTGAGGTCTTACCGCCTTCTCACTGTGAACTATGAGGCAAGCTAATCTCACTGGACCTGAGTGTCCACCTATCAAAGATTAATGAGTAAATGGATGTAAAGTTCTCTACAGGGTACCTAGCACATTGCATATGTTCAATAAGTATTCGTTTTGTCTCTCAATATTACTTTATGCCTGTCCATCCTGACAACCCACCATGTTAGTAGTGCCAGGGTATAGGAAGAGGTGTGATCCTAGTAATGTCAAGTATCTTTCTTTCCACAAATACTAACACTTAGGTTTCCAGAGCCAGAATTACCTTGGCCCTGCCCTGAATAGAATCCTGCTTTTGGTCTGGTTTCTTTTCCCTTCTCTTTCTGTTATCTTTACATTAGCTCAGTCCTCTTCTATGGTTTCCAATTACTTTCTATGAAGTTCTATATGAAGAATGGTGGTGTAGTCAGATGGGAGAAACAGGAGACAAACAAAGTTGATTAGTCCTGGATCCCAAGGAATCACAATTCTGGAGGGAACACAGGCATGCACAGGCTGAGCTCTGAGACCAGAAGGGACATAATCAATTTAAACATAGATGTGTAGTCACTGACTTGCTGGGAACCATAGCCATGTGAGTTCTGTACTGCTGGGGAAAATTCAAAAATGCTTCCTAGGGTGACAATGCTGCATTGCACACCATTCCAGCATCTCTGTCACTTTCAGGTAGCTAGGGCTCCCTTGCCTCCTCCATTCTCATCAGAAAGAACTCGGAGAGCATTGTCTGACCTTGCTTTGTTAGTGGTTGAAGAAGAAGGAGAAAGAGAAAACAGTGGTATGTATTTCTGGAGCCCTTCTTCCAAAGGAGGGTACCCTATAAGCCTAAAACATGTCTGCTAGGAGGAAAGCCTTCCAGCCTTCTCTATCCTTATTTACCATGGACCAGTGACCATGAAAGCCTTTCACAAACATCTGAATGATAGGAGAATAAATGCTTTAATTACTCTCACAGAGAAATGGCTGTAGGAATTAATACCTGAGTGCCAGTATAAGAAAATTTGTGAGTAAATACAATACAGAGGGTTTAGAAAGGTGCCTATGTGGGTGAGTGAATTAATAACAGTAAGCAGTCTGCAAGCATGTAGATAGAAGTATTGTGCAAATATACAAATCTGTATGTACACCTGAGTGTATGCACATAGAAATGCTGCATGTGTCAGTGCAGACTGAATATGAGCATGACAAGACATGGACATGTTAAAGAGTGTAAAGATCAAGAGGCAATGTGTGGATGTATTTTTACAATAAAAGTAAAAATATGAGAGATGGAGAGAGCGTGTGGATCAGTGTGTTGTTGGTGTATAGTAAGATCCAATATAAAGCTGCTGTGAATATGTGGATATGTCTATGTGAATAATGCTTATTTTGAGAGTACATGTGACTGTGTAAGGGTGTGAAAGTTTGTATTTGGAACAATTTCCTCCCACATACTAAAGGTTAGTGTGCCTACACTATATATAATAGAATAAATATTCCCTTTATATTTGTGTAAAATATTTAGGGAAGAATATTCAATTTTTCTAAAAACAGAAAAAGCTTTGTGCCTTTGCACAAATATATGTATTTTTTTGTTTGTTTTTATGTTTTTTTTTTTATAGCAACTCTGCCATTGAAAAGCTGATGTCCAGAGGCAACTATTTCCACACTCCCCTGCCCCTTCGCCTCTCCATCCAAGCACATATCATAATTCAAAACAGCTCTGGGGAGTTTTCTCATTAATAACAATACATCTGAATTGAACAACATTTTCAGGAAAATATTTAAATACTTCCCAGAGCTATTGATGACTCAAATTCTTGATTTTCTTCTATCATAACTACTTATGAATTATAATTAACATATTTCTATTGAATGATGCTTACATGAAAGTTGTAAATCACATAGTTTAAACACTTTGCTTGTAGCTAATTGACATTATCAAAGTGTTTGTCAGTGTTTTCCTTCTTGCATAAAACAGAGGGAAAGCTCAGCTTGCAGCCTGATGATCATAAAATGTGAAGAAAAGAAGTTTGCTTGAACTGTCTGCAAACCAGTGATTTCAAGAGTACAACAGTTTCCAACTGTGTAGACATTGTCGCTGTGTTTCTTACTTCCTGTTTTCTTGTCCTCCAGTAAGTGCAACCTTAGAATTTTTCAAATCAGAAGATCTGGCCCTGAAAAGTACCCAAAGTTACTCCTGCCATGGGATTGTTCAATGTCACTCACCCTGCTTTCTTCCTCCTGACTGGTATCCCTGGTCTGGAGAGCTCTCACTCCTGGCTGGCAGGGCCCCTCTGTGTGATGTATGCTGTGGCTCTTGGTGGAAACACGGTGATCCTGCAGGCTGTGCGGGTGGAGCCCAGACTCCATGAGCCCATGTACTACTTCTTGTCCATGTTGTCCTTCAGTGATGTGGCCATGTCCATGGCTACACTGCCCACAGTACTCAGAACCTTCTGCCTCGATGCCCGAAATATTGCTTTTGACACCTGCCTAATCCAAATGTTTCTAATTCATTCCTTCTCCATGATGGAGTCAGGTATTCTGCTAGCTATGAGTTTTGACCGCTATGTGGCCATTTGTGATCCCTTGCACTATGCCACTGTGCTCACCAGTGAAATTATTGCTGGGATAGGTTTAGCTGTGACTGCCCGGAGCTTCATCACCCTCTTCCCTCTTCCCTTCCTTATCAAGAGGCTGCCTATGTGCAAGTCCAATGTTCTTTCTCACTCCTACTGCCTACACCCAGACATGATGAAGCTTGCTTGCTCAGAAATTACTATCAACAGCATCTATGGACTCTTTGTTCTTGTATCCACCTTTGGCATGGACCTGTTTTTTATCTTCCTCTCCTATGTGCTCATTCTGCGCTCTGTCATGGCCATTACTTCCCATGAGGGACGCCTCAAGGCTCTCAACACATGCGTGTCACATATCCTGGCTGTACTCGCATTTTATGTGCCAATGATTGGGGTCTCCACAGTGCACCGTTTTGGGAAGCATGCTCCACGCTATATACATGTTCTCATGTCAAATGTCTACCTCTTTGTGCCTCCTGTGCTCAACCCTTTCATTTATAGTGCCAAGACAAAGGAGATCCGCCAAGCCATTGTCCGCATGTTTCACCGCCTCAAAATATGACTTTTACGTTTGGTTTTAGGATCTGATGTTTATTGTCGCCATAGGCTCTCATCAGTAGCAATGTCATCATCATAATCATCATTATCATCACAAAGTATAAGAAAGATGTGTGTACTGGGTGAAAGTAAAAAGGCAAGAAGTGAAGATGCAAAACTTATAACACAAAACGAGGAGTTCCAAATGCATAGTACGCTCAGTAAACACCAATGGCATTGATAGATAAAAATTAGAGGCAATTGAATGATTAGACAAGTTTTACAGAGGAAGATTAATCTGAGCTAGGACTTATTTTCTCCAACAATGAATTTTACTAATATAATAAATGATGCACTGAGTCCTTAAATGTGTCAAGTTCTATTCTAAATTATTAATGTACATTAATTTATTTAATATTAATAACAATCCTATGAGGCACAGAGAATAAGTTAATTGTACAGATTAACATAAATAATATGTGTCTCCCCTGTGTGCACCCAGCCACTGCAAAGACAGCTTCTCTGTCTGGCATCACTTAGCATCATCATTACTATCTTTGCTTTCCACACCACTGTCATTCCCAAACACTCCCACGTTGCTTTAACTTCACACAGTGAAATCCAGTGCACTGTCAGAACTCACCACAAAATGTATGAATAAATGTGACCCATGAAAAGTGGTAGATGTTGACATTTAGAAGAATCTCCAGATCCTCTCTGCTTCTTGAACCTGGCCACCACTCAATCCTCCCCTGGGAAAACTAATGATCAATATCTTAGTTATCTGAGTTAGAGATTTTTTGGAGAGAGGGTCATTGAGCCGGGGCATGAATTCTCCTCGTCTTTCCTTCTTGGGATTTTAACTTTCTTCTAAACAATGACACATTAAGAGGTGTCAGAAATTATGTCTTTCTAGGATTTCCAGCTCCAAAAAAGCCTAGGATAGGCAGAATAGGACACTTATGATTTAGATACCAGAAAATAATTCTTTCAAACCTACTCTTAGACTGAGTTTCCTTACATACTCTTCCCATAATACCAGGGAGGTAAGATACAATAAGAAATTGTTTGGCCTAATTTTAGTGATCTCAGGCTAAGTTTAGGTTTACTTCTAGACAGACAAATAAGCAAAGGAGATGCCCTATAGAGTCTAACCTAAGTCTCCAGGGTAACTGGCCTGGAGACCACATGGTAACAAAGCACATAGTTAGTTAGAATTTTTCTTTTTTTGCAAAGCTCCGTTGAGGAACTATCAAGAGAAATGACCAAGGTAGAAAGAAGAAGTTATTTCTAAACAGAGATAATGTAAGAATTTGGGATCCAGATTTTCAAAAATGTCTAAACCTGCAATAAAAGACTCAGTGTATTTGCCCTGGCCCATTAAATAGATTATTTTCAGAGGAAAAACTGAGTAGCATAACTCAGTATGATTTCAAATATAAAATAATTTGGATATTTAGTAATCTAGAGTACAATATGGTCTTCAGTTAATTTAAATAACTTTTCTGATTCATGTAAGAAGCTCCAATTTCAACATCAAATAATAATAATTTTAATGCCTTGATATTTTAGTTTCAAACTAATACATAGATGCAAAGGCAAAGCTTAGGGAAGTTACTAAATAAAAGTAAACACTCGCTGATTCCCACCTCAGAGAGCACGAGGAAGACACCCTTTTGACATAGTCCTGACTTTGAAACCCAGCGTTGTAACAGGAGAAAGGAAAAGAAACAGTAGAATACCAGCCTCCCAAAATAGCCTATAGCTCCTTTCCACTTTATTTCCCTCTTCTTTTCTCCATCCTCAATTCAAAGAACTACTGATTATCAGGGTCTAAGGAAAAAGCATTTTGAGATTTCTTTGTTGATCTATTTATTGGTGCTTGTACATTTGAGCACAGGAAACTGTATGCCCTCCAGACAGCTGAGCAGAACATCTTCTCCTAAATGCTTTCACATTTCCTAGGAACAACACACAGGTTATGAAGTCAGCAGTTACTTTATGAATTATTATCTGTCTAATTTCAAGCAACAAATCAAGAGTCTTTTGAAGAATGAATTGCCCTCTGCAGGGGAAGAGGACAAGTATTAAGCAAGCAGTAATTTGATGTGAATGTCAGAAACCAAGATTTGGTCTCATGGCTTTGTCATACTGGGATAGGTTGGTGTGGTTTATGATTATATTTACAACATAAAGGGTTTTTTTTTTGTTTGTTTCCCTTATACACAGAAGACTTGTTCATCAACTGTATGTAAGAAAATAAGTAGAGGAAATAAATGATCCATTGTGTAATCATTTAACTTAATTAGTTGGTTTGATTTGTGCATATATCATTCAGGTGTCAGCTGACAATACCTAAATATTTGATATTTCACTGAAATTTGCCTAAGCCTCCAACACTCTTCAAACATAAGGTATAACCCTCAGCCAAAACGTCCCATAAATTTCTGGAAGTGTTTAACTATGTGATTTGTTTATCACCCAAAGCACTGATATGTGGCTGGCTTTATTAAAAAGATTTAGATGACAAACTGATTTCAGCTAACAGAAATGCAAGAAGCAGAGCTGGGTATCAGACAGCCTTGATCTTTCCTCATTTACCGCTAGATATGTTATTCAGGAAATCTTCTCTAAAGTGTTTCTCAGATTTCATTCCTTCTAGCAGAAATTATTAGTCCCTGTCCTTTACTCAAGCCCGGGTCTAAAACAATGTGGAGACAATTTCGGGGAGTAGATGCTACATAATTCTGGTGTTACAGTATTTTTTCCTCCCAGCTTTGTTTTTTGTTTGTTTGTTTGTTTGCTTGCTTGCTTTGTTTTATTTTATTTGCTTTGTTATGTTTTATAAAGAAACATAGCAGCTCGTTCATTTATTTATTCACTTAACAATATTTATTGAAGCCTCCAATGTTCTGAGTGCGCTAGATATGAGGACTCAGTGGTTGTGGGATTCAGTCATTTGGATTTGCGAGAGAAACCTACCTGAACATATAGGAGGACTGTGTCAACACCTCCTGGGATTTCTTTACTAATTACATATTCCTTTCCAATGCCTGCTTACAAGCTTCGCCATGCTTTCAGTGGCTGTAGCGTGAGGGAAGGGTGTTAGTGGTGGACATATAATAAATGTTCATGCCAACTGTGAGAGGACAAAGGCTGAGAACCACAGGGCTATATATTTAAGGCAAATATCCCACAATTACAAGCTGGGAGAAATAAGCTTTCTGGGTGACAATTTATGTTTTTACAATGAAGAACAGACAATCAACAATCATGGCTCAGAGTCACCTTTTTTATTAATTTTAATAGCCAAACCCAGTAACTCTGACTGAGACAAATCCTTCTGTACACATTGAGCAGGTTAAAACTTGATGGAGTGCCAAGTGGCCTTCTCTGTATTTGACATGACACTGTGAAAAGAAAATCTATTGTATGATTTTCACATAAAATCTAGGAATCAGAAAGTTAATAAACAAATTTTTGACTAAATGCGCAAGTAGCAAATAAAGTAAATCTGAAACGCAAAGAAATTTCTGCTGAGCACACAGATTCAAAACCTGATATAACTGGGTTATAAGCATTAGATTGGAAATCTCCATATCAATCCTTCAACAAGATATGGAGATTGATGGTTACATTCAACAGGGAAGCATGATTCAACATTGAGAATTCAAATATCTATAAGAACATTTTTACAAATAATGTAGAAATAAATTGTTATGATTATAAAGGGAAAAAGATTTATAAGACACTACTTATTATAAACTGGACAATTTGGCTCTGTTTTTAAACAGATCTAGACATTTTTTTCAAAATAATTTCTTAATGAACCCTTTCAGCTTTCAATCCATTCAAAAATATTATAAATACATTTATGATTTATATTTACTTAAATGACAATATACTATGTAAAATGCTCAGTTTACCAGTTTGAACAAATACAAATTTTTTTTACAAGTCTGATAATTACAGAATTAGTTAATACTTATTAGGCAGTAGTAAAACAAAAAATATATATATACACACATATAATGATACATGTATATATTTATAAATTATAGAATATATTTTCCATAGTACAGAAATACTCACTCTTCCTATGCACGTGCCATATTAAGTGACTTCTCAATTTCATAGTTGAGATTGAGAGATGCATTTTTTTAAAGCCTAAAATATGTTGAAGTCAACAATGTGGTTTCTAATTTTCAGATATAGATACTGAAATGTTAGGATATAAAAAGACTCTTTTTAAAAAGAACAGGGAAGATTCCTATTGTCAGCATGATTCTAAGGCCATGGATTAATCTTTGTTTTTGATGGTTTTCTTTCATTTTTGTTCATAACTCATATCCCTTTTAGCTCATATCCCTTTTGTCTCCATAAATTTAAAAAGTATGGTTTTCCAGGACGGCTGGGAGGAGGATCCTCTGGAAGGAGAGAGGCTTTTCTACAGAGTAGCTTTTCTATCTTTGTCACTTTAGGGCTCCCTCTGTTGTTGTGCAAATGATTCAAACATCTCCCTCAGGCTGCTTGTGTGTGTCAGAGCTGAGTTCTGGAGGTTGTTCTGCTCCCTTCCTCTGTTCCAGCCCTAGAACTCTACAGGTCTTGCTTCCAAGTGTTACACTCAGCTTGAGTAGTTGTATTTAGCCGTTGCAGCACTTTTTTGCATCAGCTTCCTGTAAGCTCTTTCCCCTACCATCAGAACCTTCTTTCTTACCCAAGTGATCTTTATTTGTTTAATATAGTTTCCTTTGGGCTGAGGCTATGTCCTCTTAGAAGAGCTTATTTGCTGGATGTCCCTGAGATTCTTAAATGCTTAGGACCACCACAGCAGTGCCTGATATGCTCCTGTCCATGAGCACTTAGAGCCCACAAGGATTGTTCCAGGTTCACCAGGCACTCTCAAAGCCATCTGCCCAGATTTCTGTTTAGGATACAGTCCTCTCCAATTGGGGGCAAGTATTTCTGGGATTCTTGAGATTTCCCTGTCACCTAGTTTTGTTGAAGATGTCATGGACAGGTTTTTATTTTGTTTCGTTTTTCTGTTCTAGTTGCTTAAATTAGCATTGAGGAAGTGTTTGTGTGTAATTCAAGTCATAGTGTTGTTATGTTTAGGAAATGATGTTGCTTGATCCCTGTGGCTCTATTTTAGAAAAGTTATTTCATGACTTCATGAGGGAAAAAATACAAATGGATATTGCATTTTTTAGAAAATGTAACTATTTGCCCAAGTGTCTAGTTTCTCCAGTCATCTGTCAGGGCTGAGTTGTGCCATGACCTGTCCACTGCCCAGTGAAAGTCCCCATACCACCCTGCTGACTTCTGGCAGGTGCCTACCTGCCTGCATTGGCTGGGCTATGTTTGCTTGGCGTGGATTTTCAGAGGATCCTTCTCTCTTTGTGGCTGCTATTTGTGAATTTGATGGCATCCTTCAGCTCCCCCTCCTCTGCCCTAGCATGTGCTGAAGTCTCTGGGCTGGGCTGCTCATTGCAGGACATGAGCCTATATTCCAGCAGACTGTGGGGCCAAGCCGCCACTGCTACTGAAGTGAACTTGCCCTTCCACCAATCACCAATCACCTTTCCCTTTAGCGTGCTTACTAACTCCTTGGAAGAAATTTAATTCTCCATCTAGTCATGTGCAAGGTATGGCAGCATAAGACTTTTTCACAAAACATTTCTCTTTGCTCTAAACTTATCAATTTCAGGTCTAATGTGGCTTATATTGCATAGTTGGTGTGACAAGAATTTGCATTCCATTTTACAGAATTTTAGAGTGCCCCTCCGTATTTCAGAAATGTAAACTTGGTCACAGCTATTGTGTATCTTTAGTTTTTTTAATTTTAATTTTTTGTTTCAAAATATTAAGGAGGTACAAGTGCTTTGGTTACATGGGTGCCTTGTATTTTGATTAAGTCAGGGTTTTTGGTCTGCCCCTCACCCCTCTCCAGACCTTCCCCCTTCTTGGTTTCCCATGTCCTTTTTATTGCTTTGTGCCCGTGTGTATCCATTGTTTGGCTCGCACTTATTAGAGAACATATGAGATACTTCGCTTAGGATAATGGTCTCTAGTTCCATCCAAGTTGCTGCAAATGACATTATTTCATTCTTTTTTATGCCTGAGTAGAACTCCATGCAATGTGTGTGTGTGTGTGTATCACATTTATTTTATCCACTCATGAATTGATGGGCACTTAGGTTGATTCCACATCTTTGCAATTGTGAATTATGCTGTGATAAATATTTGAGTGCAGGTGTCTTTTTGATAAAATGACTTCCTTTGAGTAGATAACTAGTTGTGGGATTTCTGGGTTAAATTTTAAGTCTACATTTATTTCTTTAAGAAATCTCCATATTGTTTTCCATGGAGACTGAACTAATTTTCAGTCCCACCAACAATGTATAAGCATTCCTTTCTCTCTGCATCCATGCCAGCATCTATTATTTCTAGACTTTTTAATAATGGCCACTCTGACAGGGGTAAGGTGGTATCTCATTGTAGTTATAATTTGGTGATTAGTAATACCGAGACTCTTTTATGTCTGTTGGCCATTTGTTTATCTTCTTTTGAAAAACTTCTGCTCTTATCTTTTGCCCATTTTGTGATGTGGTTGTTTGATTTTTTATTGCTGATTTATTTGGGTTCTTTGTAGATTCTGGATATCAGTTCTTTGTAATGCATATGTAGTTTGAAAATATTTTTTCCTATTCAGTCGCTTGTCTGTTCATGCTGTTGATTATTTCCCTTGCTGTGCAGGTTTTAAATTTAATTAATTCCCATTTATTTATTTATTTGCTGTATTTGCCACTGAGCTCTTAGTCATAAATTATTTGCCTAGGCCAATATATAGAAGAGTTTTTCCTACATTTTCTTCTGGAATTTTTATGGTTTCATGCCTTATATTGAACTCTTTTATCTATTTTGAATTAATTTTTTTGTATGGTGAGAGATATGGGATCTTGCTTCATTCTTCTACATGAGGCTGTCCAATTTTCCAGCACCATTTATTGAATAGGGCTTCCTTTTCCCAGTGTATGTTGTTGTCTGCTTTGTCGAAGATCAGTTTGTTGTAGGTAGATGGTTTTATTTCTAGGTTCTTTATTCTGTTTCACTGGTCTATGTCTCTACCTTTATAGCAATGCTATGCTGTTTAAGTTACTATAATCTTGTAGTATAATTTGAAGTTGGTTAATATGATGACTCCAGATTTATTCATTTTGCTTAAGATGACTTTGGCTATTCAGGCTCTTTTTTGGTTCCAAATAAAGCTTTGGATTATTTTTTATAGATCTGTGAAATAATAACGTTGGTATTTTGATGGGGATTGCATTGAATCTGTAAATAAGTTTGGGGAGTATGGACATTTTAACTATGTTGATTCCACCAATCTATGAGCAATCAATATTTTTCCATTTGTTTGTGTCATCTGCAATTTCTTTCATCAGTGCTTCATAGTTCTCCTTGTAGAGATCATTCACCTCGTTGGTTAGGTATATTTCTTTGTAGCTATTATAAATAGTATAATATTGAGTCCATGATTTGACTCTCAGCTGGACTATAATTATATATAGAAATGCTACTCATTTGTATACATTGATTATATAACCTGGGACATTGCTGAATTTATCAATTCCAAGAGTCTTTTGGTGGAGTCTTTGAGATTTTCTAGATAGAAGATTATATTATCAAAGAAAAGTAATAGTTTCACCTCCTCTTTCCCAATTTGTATACCCTTTATTTCTTTCTCTTGCCTGATTGCTAAGACTTCCAGTACCGTGCTGAAAAGAAGTTGTGAAAGCGGGCACCCTTGTCTTGTTCCCATTCTTAGGTGGAATGCTTTCAACTTTTCTCCATTCAGTATGATGTTGGCTATGGATTTGTCATGTATGGCTTTTATCATTTTTAAGTATGTTCCTTCTATGCCTAGTTTTTTTTTGAGGGTTTTTATCATGAGAGAGTGTTGGATTTTGTTGAATGCTTTTTCTGCATCTATTGAGATGATTGTATGGTCTTTGTTTTTGCTTCTGCTCATGTGGTAAATCATTTTATTGATTACATATGTTAAACCACTCTTGTATCCCTAGGATGAAACCCATGTAATCATGGTGAATTATCTTTTTGATATGCTGTTTAATTCAGTTTGCAAGTATTTTGTTGAGGATTTTTGCATCTATGTTTATAAGAGATATTTATCTATAGTTTTTTTTTGTTGTTGTTGTGTCATCATTTACTGGCGTTGGTATCAAGGTGATCTGGCTTTGTAGAATGAGTCAGAAAGGATTTCCTCCTTCTGAATATCATGGAATAATTTCTATAGAATAGGTACCAGTTCTTCTTTCTAGGTCTCATGGAATTCAGCTGTGAATCTGTCTGGTCTGGGAATTTTTTTGGGGGGGTGTATTTTTTATTACTGCTCTCATCTCACTGCTCATTATTGGTCTGTTCGAGATATCTATTTCTTCCTGATTTAGTCTTGGGGGGTTGTGTGTTTCCAATAATTTATTCATTTCCTCTAGGTTTTCCAGTTTGTGAGCATAGAGGCTTTCATATTATTCACAGATGATATTTTGTATTTTTGCAGTATCATTTGCAATGTCTACTTTTTCATTTCTGATTGAGCTTATTTGAGTCTTTTCTCTTCTATTTCTGGTTAAACTGACTAATGCTCTATCAATTTTGTTTATCATTTCAAAGAACAAACTTTTTGTTTCATTGATCCTTTGTATTTTTTTTTTCTTTTTTTGGTTTTGGGTTTGATTTGTTCTTCTTTTTCTAGTTCATTGGTATATGACATTAGGTTGTTAACTTGTGATCTTTTTGTCTCTTTGGTACAGGCATTTAAAGCTATGAACTTTCCCCTCAGAACTGCCTTTGCTTTATTCCATAGATTTTGAGGACTAGTCCCTCTCTGCTGAGGAAGGCATTGTGGGAGATTGTTCTACCTAGGTCTCCCCATGATGGTGGCAGTGGCTATTTCTTGAGGCTGTCTAGGCAGTGGCAGCAAGAGTCAGGGCTTCGGGCATTTGCTCTCGTCTAGGTATAATGGTGGTACATGATGGGGGGTGGCTTGTGGCTAGCAGGTCTGTGGTAGATAGCTGCATCACAGGCATGGCATCAGGTGGTACCATGGGGGTGTACCTCACCACTGGTGTGCAGAGCTGGGGGCTTGTTCTGTTGGTCAATGTTTGGTGCTGTGAGGGCATAGCCTGCCAGCTGGCACACAAAACCAAAAGGCAGGGGCTGATACAGAGTGTGCCAGTCTGTAGGGGTGTACATGCAAGGTGACGGGCATGGCCTGCTGCATAGAATGTGGCTCTGTGGAGTCATGAGCCTTTGTGTAACAGTGCATGGTGCCAGGAGGCTTGTTCCACTGGTTGGTGAACAAGGCCATGGGGGCTGGGCTGCTGGATGGCTCAGGCTCTCTCCCCACACAGGGACAGTGGGACTCTGCTGAACCCACTCTCCAGTGCAGCTTTACTATACAATCTCCAAGCAGTTCCCTGATCAGTATGGAGGCTCATGTCAGTGGTGATGGCCTCCCCTCCCACCCCCTGCCACAGCTCAAGTTGCAGTGTACGTATAGAGAGTGTAGGGCCCTGGAGTTCTCCCATTTATCCCTTCCGCATGTGTAGGGGTCTCCCTCAGGCACCTTCTAATCTTGGCAGGAAGAACTCCCCATCCCAGTGTCCTTCACTCTGATTGTCTCTTGTCAGTTCTCTGATGATCTATAGTGCTCTCTCCAAAAAGGTTCATATGTAGGTGGGCATCTACTTGTAGTTTTTGATCTTTTCCTAGAGAACGTCATGAGCAAGCTGCTTCTAATCTGCCATTTTGGCCCTCCCCCTGTATTTTTAAAGTTTAAGGATATTCAAAATGACTGTTCTGTTAAAATTTCTTGGGTATACCTATGATCTCAAGTAACGTAATCCCCAATTATAACATGCTGTAACTAATTTACACATTAGTTTTTGCCTGTTTATTTTTGAAATTTACTTGAAAGCATAGATGTTACTAGTATACTGGGACAAAAAAGACTTAATTCAAGACCTCTTCCTTGTAGGGTCTGAGAGAAGTCATTTGCGGCAACCTGTTACACGATTAATTACAATGTGGGGCAGCCTGATATTTTGAGTTATGAGTTAGCCAATTCCATATAACTAATAGCAGGAATCCAATTTTAGGTCCATGTCTAGGAGATTAAAAGGTTCCAAAGGACCAGCCTAGTAAGCCCAAACATCAGCAATAACAAAGAACTCCTACAGTATTTGGTTTTCCAGGTTTTTCCCTGATCAGAGCTTAGGTCCCAGTAACATGTTGTGTAGCCTCCTGCGAATCTCCTTAGTCTTAATAGAATAGATAATTGGGTTGAGCATTGGAGGCACAAAGAGATAGACCAGGGACATGAACTTGTGCACATACTCATGAGCATGCTTCCCAAATCGATGGACCATGGACACACTAACCATAGGCACGTAGAAGATTAGCACAGCACAGATATGTGACACACATGTGTTGAGTATCTTAAGCCTCTCTTCCTGGGAGGCAATGGCTAGCACAGAGTGTAGAATGAGAACATAGGAGAGGAAGATGAGCACTGAATCTATACCAAAGGCAGAGATGACAATGAACAGACCATACATGCTGTTGATGGTAGTATCTCCACAGGGCAGGCGGATCAAGTCTGGGTGCAGGCAGTAGGGATGGGTCAGCACATTGGCCTTGCAGAAAGACAGCCTCTTCAGGAGGAAAGGAAGTGGGAATACCATGCAGAAGCTGCGGATGATGATGGATATGCCAATGTGGGCCACACGGGTATCAGTGAGGACTGTGGAATAGCGTAAGGGGTTACAGATGGCCACATAGCGGTCAAAACTCATGGCCAGCAGGATCCCAGACTCTGTCCAGGAGAAAAAGTGGATGAAAAACATCTGGGCCAGGCAGGCATCAAAATCAATTGCTGGGGCTTGAAAACACACTGCAGTCAGAACAGTAGGCAATGTAGAAAAGGACACGCCCAGGTCATTAACAGACAAGAGAGACAAGAAATAGTACATTGGCTGGTGCAAGCTCTGCTCTTCCTTTACGATGAAGAGGATTAGGCTGTTGCCAAGGATAGAGATAGCATATAGCAGAAGAAGGAGGGCAGCCAGCCAGTGCTCCAGGCTCTTCATCTCTGGAAAGCCTGTTAGAGTGAAGCTGGTGGTACTTGAGATGTTAGTCCCAAAGTTTCCCATCTGATCTCTGAGTGACTTTTGGAGAAATGCAACCAGAGTGAAGGGAGGTCAGACAATGGAATATGTGAAGACCAAGAGTAGGTGGTGTCTCAGGATAGGAGGGACAATGATGCTTAGATTCCAATATCAAAGATCATGAAAAGGTCAGAAATAAGCAGGTTACATTTCAGACCCTTCACAGTCTGGCAGTAGATTTGTCATGGGCTCCAGATCCTTCCCCAGAGAAACCTTTTGACTCATTTTTAGACATTACCCCTTATTCTTTCTGTGTTTGTATTTTTTATATAGGTTCAAAACTTTCTCTAATGATGTAACATGTTTTTTCCATTTCTCTTTACCAGTTCTTAGCCATAAGATTCTTCAATAACTGAGGTACAGTATGTCCTCTGTGAAGTTTTCCTTAATCCTCTCCACCTACTGATTTACTCTCTCGTGCAAGTAACAGCACCTTTGTTTTATCTTCTAAGCTGCCTGTCCTCTCTTGCCTACACTAGAGCATCACTCCAGTTCCTCGTCCTCTCTTTCCTGCTTGGGCCCCTCGCTTATACACTGAGCATCCCGAATCTCACTCTCCTCTGTATCTGATTGTTTTTGTTTCTTTCCTATATGCTCACATGTTTTGTTCTCTGTTTAGACCAGGGATTCTGAAATTCTGCTTTATGTTAGACTCCCTTCAGAAGCTTCTAAAAACCCCTTTGCTCAGACCAAACTCATACCAATTAAATCATAAATTCTGCAGGTGGAACTCAGGAATCAGCATATGTTTGAACTCCTAGGCAATTCTAATAGATAACCAATTTTGAGAATTAGGGGTTTAGATCATTCATATTAATGTTCAAATATGTCCCTCCTCCCACCACTTCCTCCTCTCTGAGAATCAATTTCAGGAGTTACTATCATAGGAAAAAAACAAACAAGCAACAACAGCAAACCTCTTTATTGCCTCATGTCCTTCTAGTAATCACCCATTTCTCTGCTCCCTTTCACAACTAATATTCTCAAAATTGTTTTCTATTTGTAATGTCCTCCTTGTCTCTCCTCTGTACAGCAATGATCCCAAACTTATGTCTCCTGCCCAGGCTTCTCTTCTTGTTATAAATTCATGCATCCAATTCCCTAGTTGACTATCAAGTGTAAGAACTCATTGGCATCTCAAATGTAACATATGCAAAGTTGAACTCTTTATCAGTTACCATGCTTGATCTTCATAGTCATCATCTCATTAAAGCCTATCATTGTCTATCCATGTGTTTACGCCGGAAAAATCTGGGGGACATCCTTGACATCTCTCACCCTGTCCCATTCTCAAGTCTATTTATCTATTGTCATCCATCCAATGTATACTCAACCCTGGTTTCTCCTCTCCATCTCACTTCTGGCTGAAATCATCAATCAGCCTTTTTAACTGGGGATGTCTGCAGTACCTTTCTGATTTCCCAGCTTAGTCATGCCTCTCTCTAATCCATTCTCCACAAAGCAGCCAAAGATTTTGTCTGTGATATAAATGACATTACACTCCTACTAAAAATCTCTGAGTCATGCCCCTTACCCTTTGAAATAAGAATTTAAGTATTAATAAGAATTCAAGGTCCTTACCATGGCATGCAGATGAAGCAGCACTACCTAGGAACTTGTCATCTCCAATATCCTTATCATTCATTCATTATTTCTCTGTTCATGGCTGTCCCTGTTATGCAGCCTCACACATATTTTTCTTTGTGGCTTTTCTTACCATACTTTACATTACAGTGCATTATTTTCTATTTGTTTGGTTATTTGATTAGTATCTTGCTCTCCCAATAAATTATATGCTCCCATAATTTTCTGTGTTTCTTCTCATTTTATCCTCAATGCTTAGACAAGGGACTGGGCATATAGATCCCTAGACTAGGACTCAGAGATTACCAGTTTGGGTTTTAATTTTTAAAATATTGACTAAATAGATAAACTATCTTAGGAAAAATATATTAAAGCAAGAGCTACATCTTAAGTGTAAAATAAGTCAGATAAGTAAAATAAATCCCCTAACATCTAATAACTAAGTTTTAATCTCAGCTTTGCCACGTACCAGCTGAGAATTTCGTTACCTTCATCATATCTTATTTTCACATCTATAGAATAGAAAAAGTAAAATAGAGTAAAACATTGAAAGTGTATATTCAGGTTCCCTGGTGCAAGGCATATACTGAATAAATGGCAACCAAGAAAGTTATGGTGAAGAGGGGTATTTAGTGGCTGAGAATTCTGGTCCTGTCTTCAAACTGTCTTTCTACTTTCCGTTTCCCCATCAGAAGCTCTCTTCTTTTGTCTCAGCTTTTTGTTCACTCTCTAATGAGAACACTGGAGTATGAGTTAATCACACTGAAGCATTCACACCAAACAAAAGCTTCAGAAGGTGCCCTTCTGAGCCGGGTCTATGCATGCTAAGATCTGCATAGCTATAAGAATAAGGACAAGGTAGTGGGATTTCAGGCACCAGCAGCTATAAATGAGGAGTATGAGTGTGAAAATATAAGTAGGGTGCAGGGAAAAAAAGTTCTCTAAACTTAAATTACAAACAACCCCTCTTTCCTTAAATTCTTGTACTCTAATCACTTTAGGATTTTGAAGCAATGAATGAAGTTCCTAAGAGCCTCCGTGAGGGAAGAGCTGAGGTTCCCACTTACCTCCACCGGGTGGCTTTGGTGGGTGAGATGAGAGAGGCAAGTGAAATGTCCACTGAAGGGAGAAATACCAAGGACACCGCACACTCTTCACACAGCCCCACTGCCAGCCTCCACTCAATCCCTGCTCTGAGCTCTATAAAGCTGGGTCTTAAGGGTCCCCTGGGTCTGGTAAGTCCATGGGCTCAAAGCTTCTCTGTGCCCTGTCATTTCTCCTTGTAGAAGTTTCAGACAAATTAAGAGTGAGAACTGTGTTGTCCTGCAGTGAGCAACATATTAAACTCTGATTATTATTATTTTTTTAATAGAAAAACTGAAGCCCAGAAAGAATGCATTAAGTAAATCAACAACAGAGCTAAATTGAATCACAAACCCAATGATTCTCACTGATTTTCAGATTAGGGCTCTTTCCACTAACCATGTCATAACTCAAATGGACTTCAAGATGTAACATAGCATAACCACTAAAAGCCTAATTACTTAGGTTGGCGAATAGGGTGACCATCCTGATTTTCCCAGAACTATAGGCATTTTAGCACTGAAAGTCCTGCACTGGAGGAAACTACTCAGTTTTGGCAAACTGGGACATTTTGCAACCCTATGTCCAGACTTGGATTCAAAACCAGCTCCTTCCCTGAGTGTAATTAAGAAAATTATTTGATTAATTCAAGTTTTAAATTTCTCATTTGTCACAAACAGTGAAAATTCTGGGCAAACAAGAAACAGTTTTACATGGTGAGTATTTATGAAACAAGAACTACCGTAAGGACCTGCCAAATTTCATCTGTTAGAAAAGAACTTGAAAAGAAGGTGGAAGTTCTAGTTGACTCATGGGGTTCTGGGGGCAGACTGACTCCCAAGGCACTAGCATAAGGGTCTTAAAACTAGTGAGTTTTCAGGTCATCCCATATCACACCCAAAAGTTTGTAATGAAGAAATTGAGACTCTTAGGGGTAAGAAGCTTGCTGATATACACAAAGAAATTATTTATGGAGTCAGAACTTGGACATAATTATCCTAATACAGACCCAAATTATTCCCAATTGCCGGAGCCAGCCGGCGACGTGCAGCACTTGGAGTTGGGGGTGAGGATAAGAAAAAAGAGACAAAACACAGATGGGAACGGGAGGATGGAGCCTGTAAAGACTGCCGTGCCGTGTTTATTTAAATGCCTCATTTATATAGAAGAAACAGAACTGAAAGCCCACATACCACATTCCCTCTAGCTATCATTATCACAAGACCTTTGTTTAGTTAAGCCTGCAGGTAATCCTTTTCCATTATCTACTTCATCCAGCCCGGGATCTTAGGGCAGGACTTTCTGGAATCTG
>CAUYMX010011186.1:0-11035 GCA_963573855.1 Lepilemur septentrionalis
GTAGGTTTTTGAATGTAACAAGATAAGTCAACTTGAGTGGTAATATATTTTGGGAAATCAGCTCACTACAAATTGTGACTGTAAACATTGTACTGTAAATGCTTTGTAGTTTTCCCCCAATAAAAAAAAAATAATAATAATCCAGGAAAAGTCATCACTTACAAAAAACAACAAATCAACTGCCAGCAATAGTGGAACGATGACTGACAAAATATTTTTCCCAGCGAAAGTAACTTTCAAGAACAAGATAAAGAATGATATTTTCAGAGAAACCAAAAGAGAGAATTGACTCCCAACAGATTTTCAGTAATGGGGGCTACAAAGGATATGCATCAGAAAGAAGGAAAATTACTCCAGAAGCAAGTTATTTTGCTGAGATGGAAGAAGAATGGTGAAAAAATAAATTGGAAAATATGTATGTAAACAAATAACATCTCTATGAAGTTACAGTAATAGCAATGCCTATGATACAGGGGTTAAAAAGAAGATATAACTAAAAGCAAACATCCAACAATTGGAAATGTAATGTTTAAAAGATATTTTTTATGATGGGGGAAAAAACATTATATACCTAGGAATATATCAAGTAAAATATGTGCAAAATTTTTAATTTAAAAAATTAAAGCTTTATAAAAACATAAAGAAGGCTGAATTAACTGAGAGAGATATACACATTCAGAGATAATAAGGTTTAATATTAAATATATGTTGGTTCTCCCTAAATGGAGCTAAATTCAATGCAATTATGGTAAAAATCCCAATAGAATTTTCTGAGAAACGTAATAAGCTGATTCTAAATGTATATGGAAAAGCAGGGGCTCCAAAATAGCCAAGGGAAGCCTGAAAAGCCTAGCAAGCAACTTGCCTACCAGACATCAAGACTTAACATAATAAATAATTAAATAAAAATTCAAAAAAATTAAATAAATAATTTAAAAACACTTATTGTAAAGCGAGAGAAAGTAGTAGAGGTTGGTATTAGGTGCAAGGAAAGGCAAATCGACCAATGGAACTGAAAACATAGACCACTTATTATGTTCCCATGCATATGAGAGAACTTGATATTTGAAAAAATAGCACTGTCACTCAGTAGAAAAAGGATAGACTTTTCAATAAATGATGCTGAGACATTTGGTCATCCACCAGGAAAAAAATATAAAATTAGTTTCCTGCTATCTGTTTGCCACCATCGTACACAAAAATCATTTCCATTTGGATTAAAGATTTAAAAAGCAAAAGCAAAACTTTAAAACTTTTACAAGCAAGTGTAGAAGACTATCTGTGTGACTTCATGGTAGAGAAACATATCTTAAACAAAACACAAAAAATATAAACAGTAAACTAAGTGTCATAAATTTGACAAAAGAGTAATATTTCCATAAATATAAGATACCATCAATGAAATTAAAAGATAAGCCATGAACTGGAAGAAGACATTGCAAAGATTATAATAGTTAAAAAATATATAGACAGTCATCATGTATCCCTCAGATAAGGGGAATATGTTCCAAGATCCCTGACGGATGCCTGAAACCTCAAATAGTACTGAACCTATATATACGCTGGTTTTTTCTATACATAATACCTATCATAAAGTTTAATTCATAAATTAGGAACAGTAAGAGATTAACAAAAATAACTAATAATAAAATAGAGCAATTATAACACTTCGCCAGCATCCCTACTCTTGCACTTTGGGGCCATTATTAAGTAAAATAAGGGTTACTTGAACCCAAGCACTGTGAGAGCACACGGTTGACCTTACAACTGAGACTCCTTCTCAGTGACTGACAGGCAGACAGAGTCTCCAGCGCGGAGACACTGACCAAAGAGATGATTCATGTCCTAGGTGGGCAATTTAAAACTTGTGAATTGTTTGTTCCTGGGATTTTCCATTTAATAGTTTTGGACCAAGGTTGACCATGGATAACTGAAACTGTGGAAAGTGAAACCCTTGGATAAGGGGGGACTACTGTATCTCTTCCACAAATCAGTAAGAAAAGATACAACCCATAGACAAGTGGATAAGTGATAGGAATATGCAGTTTATGGATGACATGGTGGTAAACACGAAGATTTTTAAATCTCATGTTGTTATTATAGAAAATTAAAAAGAAATTATAAAGAAATTTAAAATTCCCTGTGATCACATTTTCCAAGGTTAATAACTGTTTTCAATTTTGGGTCTATCCTTAGAGTCCTTTCACATTATGCATACATACTTGTTGTTTTAAAAGGCTAGGATTGTGTTATACATATATCCACTTTATTGTTTAGCTCTTTTAGCATTTAATTTTTCATTTAATGGTAAGTACCCCAACTAGATGGTAAGCTCAGTAAAGACAAAATGCCGTATTTTATACCACTTTGAGTCTTGCATAGCGTAAAGCCCAGTGTCTTTATTTTAGTAGAAATTTATTAAATATTGACTTGCTGTTTCCTACATTTTAGCACATCCAAGTGTGAATGGTGCCATGGCCCGAAGTTTGGTGAAGGTT
Organism: Lepilemur septentrionalis; assembly: GCA_963573855.1. Classification (NCBI taxonomy): domain Eukaryota; kingdom Metazoa; phylum Chordata; class Mammalia; order Primates; family Lepilemuridae; genus Lepilemur; species Lepilemur septentrionalis. Next base: position 2,499 of record CAUYMX010011186.1, read on the forward strand.
TTCGTATCATCCAGCCCTATGATATTTTTGGAGCATTACACCTTCCTGTTATGTTTCATGTCTGTTCTTCTCATTGCTATAGAAAAGTAAAGGAAAGCAGTTTTATTTCAACTAGCATTCCTGATAAAAGGAATAGCTCTAAATTTGGAGTTGACAAAAGAATGATAGTAGAATCACTTACCATCTCCCCTGTAAAAGCCAGTAAAATTTATATACATAGTAATTCACCTCTTTGAGAGTACCGATTCTGTATGGAAAACATAAGGGTCTTCTCATATGAATTCTCTTTATAATCTTAGCTCCTTATGAAAGCTTGTGATTGTTAAGAAACTGTTATGGAATAATTACTCAAGAAGGATTAGTAAAGGCCTTTGGATTTAAATAAAGATCAAGAAAATTTCTTTCAGAGTCTATTTACTGTAAAAAGAAAAATGTTAGAATCCTTTGCAGACAGGATTGTATCTTACAGCTGGTCTTTTCATGCATCCATACTAAGCAACGAGATAGCATTTCAAAGTCATCAGTAGGCTCTGTGCTGCTATGGCTTCTAAGTCATGCAACCAAATACTCAATGTTTGCGCATTTTTTGTGGAAATCTGTCCAGTGCCTACTGTCTCAATTGTGGATTATTTTGGGGAAAAAAACATTAATTCCAGTTCCATTTTTAGTTGTTTGAATTCGTTTCCCAGGTTCTTAGAGAACTGGGACAATCTCTAACAGTTACCTTGACTGTGAGCTGCATCTCATAAAGCTGAGATACTGGGCATTAGCCTGATTCCATAGGCTAGCACCAGTAATTATCAAGGTCTTCAGTGATAGTCCAAAAAGAAAATAGAGTAGAACTCACCAAAGCAGTCTATGCATCCAATAGAACTTAAGGCTTTAAGAATTACCATCTGGGAGGAGGAAGGTAAAAGAGCATTTTAATATAACAAACCATTTTAGAACAGCATAGACTTTGTCACATACAACCTTTTATGTGCAGCTAACTTAAATCTAAAATATTATTGTCAATTAACTTAATGAATAAAATGATTTAAGTTTATACAGCTATCTTATCATTAGAGAATGTCAGAAAATATACATTGTGTCAGGTTTGTGTGTATCATTTAGTGATGTCATTTAAATTAAAGATAAATCAGCAAAATAATTTTTCTGGCTATTGATTTCAATAAACTGTGATGCTTACTTAGATGCTTTTCCTTGAGACTCAGTTTCATTTTTAAGCAGAAATGGGCAAACTTCGCTTGAAAAGTGTACGCTGTATTCTCCAGCACAAGAATAAAATTATTTATAATAGAAGTAACTACCATATCACACACGCAATATAGAAGGGGATATTTATAGCATGATAACTTAATTCATTAAAATATAATGTACTCACAATTATGAAACAAGATAAAAGGTAAGATTAACTCCTAGTGGCATATAGCCTATTAATACTCATCTTTGTTCCTGAAATATTTCTTAGAGGAAGAAGTATGTTTTATTCATTCAAAACACATTGGATTTTGGTTTGGGCAACTAGGTGGTATCCAATTGAAATAGGAAAAGAACATGAAAGAATAGGTTTTAAGGGAAATGACAACAACTTAAAGACATTTCAAAAACAAGTATGCCCAGACATTCGAACAAATATGAAACATACTTGGAGCCCAATCTCACCACAGTTAGTATAAACCTTGAATATCAGTGATATCTTACAAGTTTTTTAAAAAGTAACTTATAGTGTATTTTTAATATGAAAGCCAGACTTATTTATTATAGAAATATTAGTTTAGAAAAAGAGTGGTTAGGTAGTCAAAATGAATTGGCACTCCTGATTTGTGGATGTATGGATTTCTGAGATTAATTGCATTTGGGACATTTGCATTGCTCGCTAGCCAAAGGAATCCTATTTGAAGATTAGAAGTGCTTAACTAAGCACAACTTGAACAAAATGGAAAGAAGAATCAATTTTTGTCATTAGTCTCTACCTCTTCCCCCTCCCCTAAATGTAATGAAAACAACCAATGAAAAAAATCAAAGATCCTCAGTTGACATTCAGTCATTTGGAAAGGTCATTGTTTTATAGTTTAAAAAATAGAAGAAATTGGAGAAATACATATTTAAAATCTATTTTAAAAAAACAAACCATAATGCTTTTGTGGTACTACCTGTGTGGTGCAGAAAACTGTCAGGTCTGACTCCAGGAAGGCTGTTGAAAGGGAGTGGATTGATTTGAGAGAGGATCTTTCTTACCCTTTGGTCTTCCCTCTTTCCTCCAGCCTAGAATGCAGACAGGATGAATGGGGTTCCAGCAGCCATTTGGGGCCATGAGGTGACCTTGAGAATAGAGAATAGAAGCCTAGATGCCGATGACATCATAGAGCCACAATATCAGACCTGGTATTGCCTACCTTGTACATAAGAGAGAAATTGATTTTTATCCTTTTTTAGCCACTGATATTTTGGGTTTTTCTGTTATATCCAGCCAAATCTAATCCTAACAATTACAATTTGTTGTAGACCCTAATCACCAGCAAAGAGTCCGACTCCCTCTACTGGAGAAATCTGTTGTTAGCTCACTTACTTTTCCCTTCAAGCTGCTTGCTCTTAACTACCTTTTAAACCTGATTTTTTTGGTCAGGTTTATATGTCAGGCTGGGACAAAGTTAAGCAAACTGGTTTGCTTATGGTCGCGCTGGGAGGGTGAGGCAGGGAGCCGACACTGTCACCTCACCTGATACTGGTCTATCTGACCTACTGCAAGGAAGAAATCAACCACTTCTGGTCAAATTATTTTCCTTTTTGTATACCTCTTAAAAGGAAAAAATAAGTCTTACAGATTAACAAACCAGGATAGCCCACGAACAGCATGCAAAAGCTGAACTGATACTGAGGCTTCCAACATCTACTGGGATGGTAGAGTTCTAGCCTCACACCATTACCTTTGCCAGCTCACTGCAGACATTACTAATCAATCCTATACTCTCGCCTGCTGGGCCCTGATCTGCCTCTGAAGCTTTGTCACTATAACCTGTCAGAATAATCTTCTCTTTGTGTACATGATAGCGCCTTACAAATGCATTTGATATCGCCTCTTTTCAGGTTAGCAAGCTCTTGTTTGGTAATGGCTAGCATCTGTAGAAGGATACTAAAATAGGATTCTCACCGTCTCCATTTTAGGTGGGGTCCAAATGCTTAAACTAAAATGATAAGTTTCCAGAAGGAGATGTTATATGGAACTTGGAAAGGAGATGGGCAAAACTAGTTTTGTGACAGATGGTCATATATATCTGGCATATATTTAATAGGTATGCAGAAGGTTGATCAAGAGTTGAGGACGCATACAAAAGAATTCCCTTAGAGAGGACTATTGCAGAACTAAAGCTCCAGAAATCATGGTAGTGCTTCCCCTTGCCATAAGTCAAGTGGCAGAGGTATCAAGGGCCTATTTGACAAGTTTAAGTGTTCCCTGGAGCTCAGGGACACAGGGCACTGGTGTAGGACACACAAAGAGAAATTGAGAGGAAAGACACTGTGGCTATTGGCCTAAAGTGGCCAAGCAGAGAGAGCCAGAGCAGCTTGTGCCCCAGACAGAAGCAAGGATGTGTGAGTTTTCCTTGGAGTCAGGTGGACCAGAGGGAGGATCAAGCCTGGGGTCCTGTCGAAAGGCCTCTCTTTGGGAGCCTTCCCTGGGGGTGGGGCTGAATGACTGCAGAGGGGCCTACTGATGGAGGTGAAGGTCTTAAGGAAGGGGATGGGAAGCAGCAGTTGAAGGAAGCACCTCCAGGATGGTGAGAGCTACAGCGGGTGGGGGACTCTCATTCCTGGAGGGGGGGCACTCTCCAGGAAACCGACAGAATTGCCCAGAGAGTTAACTTGAGCATCCACCAAGCCCAAATGGCACAATGTCAGATCATGAAACATGACTGTGCTAGTTTCCCCTACCCCCCTTTGCCGCTGGGGCACCACTCTGAAAGGGTCAGAAACTGCAGCCAGTCAAGAGGAGAGAGCAAGGTGGGACTGGGGGGTTGATGGATGACACATGCAGCCAGTCGTGACCCCTGCCCCACTGTAGATTTCACACCTGACCCAATACCGTTCTCACTTGGTTAAGGGCTTGGAGTGTGAATATTTGGACTGGACACCTGGTTGCTGCAATGACACTGCTCTTATGGCACAAAGGGCAGGTAGGGCTTTGGGGTCTACCAGAAATTTCATGCAGAGGCAGGGAAAGAACCAGTCCTTGGAAGAGCTATAAAAGGCCACAAGAGAAAGACCAAGTTATTTCATCCTATCCCCCAACCTCCTTTGGGTCCTACTTGCTCAGAAAAAACAGCCACATCACCTTCGCCCTCAGGCCCCTGTGGCCCATTAACAAATCGTGAGCCCAGACAGTGGAACCATCTGTTCCTTTTTGAGAGAATTCCGCCCCAGCTGCACCTGAAAATTGGAAAGGATATTTCCTGACACCTGGAGCACAGGAAGGGTAAGAATCTGTCTACTCAAAATGTCACATCAATTTTGGAATATCTGACCCTCCTCCATGACATTTTAACAACAACACATTGAATTTGTCTGATCCCTGGAAAAATCTAAACAAGTTAAATTTTCACTGTGTTTCAAATAAAGCAAGCTGATGCTAGGAAATTCTGCAGTAGCCAGAGGTGTCTCCGGAATATGAATATGACTAGATCTCCCTTAAGCTGAAACTTTATGGGGCCCACTGACATATCCCTCAGGAACTCATACAAGCTACTTGCCATAATTATAAAAAGTTTAGTGAGAACAATAGGCTTACCTGAAAATGTACAAATAACAGTCAGTTTGGTTTTCTCCCTGTACTTTTTTCTAGTTCAATTGAATATGGCTTATGGGTTACTTTCATTTTTCTACTGAAAAAAGATGCACACTAATTGTACTTTTTGATCCCTGGGTCACTCTTGCTTCTGTCATACACTTTTAATTTAAGGAGTGAGGTACTAAGCTGTAAGCATTGCCCAAGTAATTTATAGTAATGCAAAATTTGGCTCAATAAGCGGATCAATAGTCTCCATAAGGCCCAGGCCAGATACAGAGACAGTTACAGAAAGTCATTATCTAATTGGAAATATCTGCTGGGACACCGGTTTTCCAACTGACCTTAACTGAACATTCTCTTAGCCCAGAAAGCATGATAATAGATTGTCCTTGAAACAGCATTCAGACAAGGCCATTTCTCTGTAACATCATGCATCACAGAACAAATTGCCTAATTGGAACTTTCCAATTTCATTTTCCCTTTCTGTTTGGCAATACACCAAGAAGGAGACCAAAAATGATCTACAGTATTCCTTTTGGCAAAGCTCAGAGAACCCTGAAACATTCCTGTATGTAGATTCCACCTGAGTTCATCCCATTATGATGCTAGAGATGTCTGTCATCATGACCATTAGGTGTATCTCCTCATCTCCTGCTTTAGACAGAGCAAATGGAATTAGCTATTTGTAGTCCTCAGTGGACACAAGTGGATAGGATGTCCTGTCTAAAAGAGCAACAAGTCTAAAAGAAGTAGGAAAATAATACATTATAAAGGTAACGAGAAGCCATTAAGCACAGTCACAGCTCAGTTTAACAGGACCCTGCCACAAGCACAGGATGGGGGGCTCCTCTGAGAATGCTAAGCTCCCAGGGACACTTTGTGTTTAGAGGTAACCTGGGGAGTTTCCTGTTTTCTGCACAAGGTAGCTGGGCAGAAGCAAGCTTTGTGGCACTGCTTGGAGTCACCCCTGATAGTCAGTTAGCTGGTGAGGACAGGGATGGGTGGAGCCCAGGTTCATCCTGTATATAGCGTGGAGGAGGAGGGAGTGAGGTTTCCACATGCATGAGCCTGGGTGGTTAGCAAGGAAGACATCATTCAAGGCAGCTTCCAGGGACATGAGAGGGACCCTGCACTAGGCCACCCTGGGAGAAGTCTATCCCTCCTGACTCCTGCACTGACAGCCTCCCTCTGCGTTCCGATAATTCCCTCTTTCTCAGGTCCCAGGTAACTGGGTCTCCATCCCATAACCACCACTGCATTATCCTCCTCTCTATGCTCTGTGGGTACCCACTGCACACTCACTTCCAGCCTTCCCAGACAGCTGGATTCTCTCCTCATTCTCAACAGACCTTGAGCTGAACATCAAAACCACAGCCTGAAAGTGACCAGCCTCAAACAATCTGGATCCCCCTTTCTTAAGCGCCAAGAAGTACCCATCTTCAAAGCCGTTTGAAAACCTTCAGATAGACCCAGATGCCAGTTGTACAATACAGCCTACTGGGGAAGATTGATAAGCCCACACTAAACACACAATTCCAGGTAACAAAGTGTTCCCTGGAATGTTCCCTCAGGAGAACATTAAGCTTGCCCCAAAAGCAATCCATAAAAATAACACGTGTAGTTTTCTTACGTCTAAGATGTCCTTAACTTTTTTTATCACTGTATCTCTGAATTAAATTGTGACCTCCAATTTACATAACTTTCAGACATCATAAGAGACCTAGTCAAGAACTGATTGGGAAGTAGGTGGGCAGAAGGCTCCCAAGCCAGCCAAACTCCCTTCCTAAAATGCCTTTTAGGTTCACCCCAGCACATGGAGCTATCAATGCTCTAAATTTCTATGCCACAACTTTGTAATAATTTTTGCCTGAAAAGATCTCTATTTTTTCATTAATAATGATGTCTAACAATTGTGGAGCACACACTGTATGCCAGTTCTCCATGATCTTATTCTTGTGCCGCTCTAGAAAAGGATTCCTGTCAACATCACTATCTTACAAGTGAAGAAATTCAAGCAAACAGAGTTAAGAAAGGGTGGATTCTGAACCATATAATTTCAGGATTACAAATATAAACAGGTTTAAGGCTTTCAATACAAAAAGCCAATTTGCTTTCTGAAAACACTGTGCCCCCCGTAGCCTCCATACCCAGCAGGCTTTCCACCACACACTCACCAAAACATTGAAGGTTGTCTTTTAAAATATTTAATAATTCAATATGTGAAAATGGCATGTTATTGCAGTTATTTTAATTACCTTTACTCTAAATTTCCTGTTTTCTAATGCTTTAATTTTGTAGTTCTTCTGAATTTTGTAGGAAGTAAGCATGGCATAAATTCTAAATAAATAGACTAAATGCTTCACTGTTTTACCTGGAACTGACCTTAGCCATTTTATTTTTGGAAGGAAAGAAAAATTTAGAGAAGGGAAAAGCTAAAAGTATCAGCTCTCCCACACTTCTGTGGCTTGTTCCAGACAAAACAACAACCTCTTTACTCTGCGGAAACAGGAAGAATTTTGCTCTGTTCCTCTTCTGTGCAGCCAGAGCCGCAGCACCCCCATCGGCACCACCAAGAGAAGCTGAGAGTGACAGACCCATGTGATGGGAAGCACAAGGGTATGCATGTGTCAAAACTACAGTTTGAGCCTCGCTCTGTGCTTTTTCTCCTCCTCAGACTCATCGCTGGTGATAGTCACGTTACTGTGTCCGTGCATGCTGAGAATCTTAGGCAGCTTAGTGAGTATGTGGCTATCAAACATTCAAATCCCAATACCTGTGCTCAGATATAAGGAAGTAGATCAAACCGAGGAGCCCATTCCTGCTGCAATGCTTTTCACAGTGCATCAGAGAGTTGCGACAAACAGGATGATGAGTGTTGCAAGGATGCAGAGACCACAAACCGTCTGCCATCACTGCCAGGCACCACAGAACCTCATTGTTGCCTCTTTCTTAATGCTTTCCTGGCAAGTGGTGTCTGACACAGTGCAAGAGGGCAGTGCTCTTTGGAAAGACTGTAGCTCTAAGCATAGTCTAATCAAAGATCAGGCAAGGGGAAAAAGATCAGATTACCAGCTATTTTGGAGTCCATTTAAATTCCCAAGTGCAATGACCCCCAAATGCAAACCATTGTTTTTGACCAGCTATGACCAAAAGAGCTAAAAAGAACTGAGAAGAAGCTCTCCTGATTTGGCTAGCTTATGTTAGAGCAGATTCTGCCAAAGATTACCACTAGAAAATACGTCCTCAAAAAGCTGTATCTTCCAAAAGATGATGTTACAACTGCTCTAGGGAACCTGTAACAATGTTCAAATGAAAAATATATTTGTTTTGTATTGCTGCTGTCAGGCACCATAAATCAGTGCCTTAAAACTGTGGTCCCCAACCCCCAACCGATAGCAGTCCCTGGCCTGTTAGGAAACGCGCTGCACAGCAGTAGGTGAGCGACAGCTGGGTCAGCAAAGCTTCATCTGTATTTACAGCCGCTCTCCATCACTGGAGACATAAGCTCCGCCTCCTGTCAGATCAGCAGTGGCATTAGATTCTCACAGGAGCGTGAACCCTACTGTAAACTGCACATGCGAGGGATCTAGGTTGCGAGCTCCTTATGAGAATCTAATGCCTGATGATCTGAGGTGGAGCTGAGGCGGTGATGCTAGCGCTGGGGAGCAGCTACAAATACAAATTATCATTAGCAGAGAGGTTTGACTGCACAGTAAATGTAATGCGCTTCAATCACACCAAACCCATCCCC
>CAUYMX010011190.1:0-12638 GCA_963573855.1 Lepilemur septentrionalis
TGAATTTACAATCCAATTCAGTCCAGTGTGCCTTTGAACTTCACTATAATTTTCATACTGCTTAGTAACAATGTGACGAGATATCAAAAAATGAAATACTGGCCAGGCGTAGTGGCTCACGCCTTTAATCCCAGCACTCTGGGAGGCCAGTGCGGGTGGGATCCTTTGAGCTCAGGAGTTCGAGACCAGCCTGAGCAAGAGCGAGACCCTGTCTCTACTAAAAAATAAAAAGAAATTAGCTGGACAACTAAATATATATACATATGAAAAAATTAGCCGGGCATGGTGGCAAATGCTTGTAGTCCCAGCTACTCGGGAGGCTGAGGCAGAAGGATTGCTTGAGTCCAGGAGTTTGAGGTTGCTGTGAGCTAGGCTGAAGCCACGGCACTCTAGCCCAGGCAACAGAGTGAGACTCTGTCTCAAAAAAAAAAAAAAATGAAATACTGACTGCAAATAAAGGGAGGTTCATTCATGCATTTTAAAAGCAACTGCCTTGGCCGGGTACGGTGGCTCACGCCTGTAATCCTAGCACTCCGGGAGGCCAAGTCGGGCAGATGGCTCAAGGTCAGGAGTTTGAAACCAGCCTGAGCAAGAGTGAGACCCCGTCTCTACTATAAATAGAAAGAAATTAATTGGCCAAATAATATATAGAAAAAATTAGCCGGGCATGGTGGTGCATGCTTGTAGTCCCAGCCACTTGGGAGGCTGAGGCAGAAGGATTGCTTGAGCCCAGGAGTTTGAGGTTGCTGTGAGCTAGGCACTCACTCTAGCCTGGGCAACAGAGTAAGACTCTGTCTCAAAATAAATAAATAAAAATAAAAGCAACTGCCTTCTAGGACGACTAGAATTTTAAAAAAATGGAAAATAACAAGTGTTGGTGAGGATGTGGAGAAATTAGAACCTTTACACATTGCTGGAGGGAATGTAAAATGGTTCAGCTGCTGTGGAAAACAGTTTGGTGGTTTGTCAAACAGTTAAATATAGAATTATTAATACCATATGACCCAGCAATTTCACTCCTAACTAGAAACCCAAAAGAACTGAAAATAGGTGTTCAAAGACTTGTGCATGAGTGTTCATAGCAGTACTATTTATAATAAAATAGTCAGTGCTCACTTCAGCAGCACATATACTAAAAATTGGAATCATACAGAGAAGACTAGAATGGCCCCAGCACAAAGATGACACACCAATTCGTGAAGCGTTCCATATTTAAAAGAAAAAAAAAACAGTCAAAAAGTGGAAACAACCCAAATGTCCATCAACTGATAAATGAATAAACACAATGTGATGCATCCATACAATGGAATATTACTCAGGCATAAAAAGGAATGAAGTGGGCCATGCTTGGTGGCTCATGCCTGTAATCCCAGCACTTTGGGAGGCTGAGGTGGAAGGATCACTTGAGGCCAGGAGTTCAAGACCAGCCTGGGCAACATAGTAAGATGCCATTTCTACAAAAAAATTTTTAAAAATAGCCAGGTGTGGTGGTACATGCCTATAGTGCTAAGTACTTGGGAGGCTGAGGCAAGAGGATTGCTTTGTTTGAGCCCAGGAGTTTGGGGCTGCAGTGAGCTACAATCATGCCACTAGATTCAATGCCACTACACTCCAGCCTGCATGACAGAGCGAGACCCTTTCTCTTAAAAAAAAAAAAAAAGTGGATGGACCTCAAAAACATTATGCTAAGTGAAAGAAGCTAGATACAAAAGGTCACGTATTGTATAATTCCATTATATGAAATATGCAGATTAAGCAAATCCATAAAAACAGAAAGCAGATTAGTGGTTGCCAGGAGGTAGGGGAAGGGGAGAATGGGTAGTAACTATTTAATATGCATGGATGATAAAAATGTTCTGGAACTAGGTAAGAGTTTGTAGTTGCACAAAATGTATATGTATTAAACATCAATAAATTGTTCACTTTACAATGGTTAATTTTAAGTGGTGTGAATTTTACCTCAATAAAAATATTAACCCCTTTGCCTAATAGCAGATCACAAGGTAAATTTTTTAATACAGTTGATGCATTCATTCAATCACTATTTATTGAGCCCCTACTATGTGTAAGGGACAGGAAAGTGATGAATAAAAAACAGACAGTGGCTGGACACGGTGGCTCACGTCTGTAATCCTAGCACTCTGGGAGGTCGTGGCAAGAGGACTGCTTGAAAGCTCAGGAGTTTGAGACCAGCCTGAGCAAGAATGAGACCCCGTCTCTACTAAAAATAGAAAAAAAAATTAGCTGAGCAACTAAAAATAGAAAAAATTAGCCAGGCATGGTGGCGCACGCCTGTAGTCCCAGGTACTCAGGAGACTGAGGCAGGAGGATCACCTGAGCCCAGGAGTTTGAGGTTGCTGTGGGCTATGGTGATACCACTGCACTATAGCCAGGGCAACAGAGTGAGAGACTCTGTGGAGAGGAGGGGAGGGGAGGGGAGGGGAGGAGAGGAGAGGAGAGGAGAGGAGAGGAGAGGAGAGGAGAGGAGAGGAGAGGAGAGGAGAGGAGAGGAGAGAGAAGAGACGAGACGAGAAGGAAAGGAAAAAAAGCACAGACAGTCCCTGCCTTCAAGAAACTTAGAGTGTAGTGGGGGAGACCAGGCAATTATCAAATGCTCCCACACATCAGCAAAGTGTCAAGAATGATGGCTGCATTATTACTTACAAAGCTAACTCAGCAAGGAACACAACAACCACGTAGAACACAAACCTGATTATATCGCTCCTCCAGCCCTTGCTTTCATGGTTCTCACTGATCTTAAAACTGGAAATTAAAATCCTTACTCTGACTCACAAGGTCTTACAGATGATCTGGTCTCTTTCTCCTATTTGTCCAACTTCATATTGCCCCAAGCCTCTTCTCTCCTCTTTCTCTGTTATATCCCATTGGTCTTCTATCCATTCCAGGTAAGCCTCAGGCCCCTTCCTGTCCCCAGGCATTGTATTCCACTGCTTCCTTCAGCATAGAATACTCTTCCCTTTTTAGGTACTTACAATCATCCTTCAGATCTCACCAACCATCAGTTTCTCACCAAGCCTTCCCTGATGAAAACTCAAATGAAGAGAGACCAATAACATGTTCTCCAAAATCTCTGTCTGCTACAGAGAATGAGCAAAGCATGAAGAAAATCTCAATTCAGTTTCTTAAAAAGCCATAACTCCAAGTCTCCCCCTAAAGTCTCCTCAAACATACCTATCAATATTTTCCCAAAGAAATCCTTTGTGAATTCCTTGACTTTGCAAAAAGTGCTTTTTAGAAAACACTTTCTGATCATTTTCAGTAAAAACAAGGCAGTGATTGTGACAAGAACTCTGTATAGTCTATTAGGACACTTTTGTTAAACATAATTTAATGTGACTGGTTATTGGGATGCCTTGTTAATTGATTTATACATACTTCAATTTTTATCCTGAACAGTATTCAGATTTATCATTACCAGCTGACTAAACAGTTAATTAAAAGTAGCTGTAATAGTTATTTCTATTTTTTAAAAAAAGTCAGGCTTTAGGCTAGAAATATAATCTCCAACATAATATTGTTTCTGTGAAGAATATCAGATTAGACTTATATTAATTTGACCTATAGGAAACTTTCCAGAACATAAACTGCCATAAAATGCAAAGACAAATTGTAAAAGGTTTTCAAGAGGGCCCATCACTTTGAGCAAGCATGCATTATGGAACAGAGGCTGGGACCAAGGCAAACATAATTCAAATCAGCCAGCCATGTGCTGTTCTCTTTTCAAGTTTACCTCGTTTAATAATCACAAATTGAGGCAGGGTATTTTTCACAGCATTAATTTCTCTGCAAGTAGAGCAGAGAAAAATATCACTAACCTATAGAAAGTCCCACAGAAAAAAAGACCCGGCCAAAGCTATCAAAAAACATTTATACAACATTATCTCTGTGCTTTTTGGAACCTGAAAACTATTTAAAGAATAACACCTTAATGATTAATAGGTATTATTTATTTATACACATATTTGACATAACAATTAGTAACTAAGCTTGCACAAAGAGTTTACTAATAAATGAGCAAAAAATAGCATGTGATCAACACCACTATTTCTTGGATCATAGTTTCCAGAATACTATTGGGCTATCAACTCAAAATCTAGATACCCTACTCCAAGTAGAAAACAAGACTTGTTTGTGTTTAGTAGTTTTCATCTGCACTCCTGAATGTTTATAAATGCAAAATGCTAGTTAATGAAGTGTGCCTAAACCCTACTAAGATCAAAGAATTGTTTCTCTTTGGTCACAGCAAATATCTCCTCCTATGGAAAATCCTCCTATATAGTGTGGGGTGGGGTAGAGAAGGATGACTGCACGTTGAAATGGTGTTGGTACAATGGGTTGGAAAAGAAAGATATGTGTTCAAATGAAACTCCAAATGAGAACACTAAAATTCAACATTTAAGAGCTGTAGAGCTGTAAGGAAAAAAAGCTCTCCTTTCATTGATATTCAAAAAACAAGCTAACGAATTTTCTCCCTTCAGCTTTTGCTATCCCTATGCTGGACTACAGAGAATCTTGTATAGAAAAAAAACTCAGGCTGGGTGTGGTGGCTCACACCTATTATCCTAGCACTTTGGGAGGCTGAGGCCGGTGGATCATTTGAGCTCAGGAGTTTGAGACCAGCCTGAGCAAGAGAGAGACCCTGTCTCTACTAAAAAATAGAAAGAGATTAGCTGGACAACTAAAAATATATATTAAAAAAATTAGCTGGGGCCAGGCACAGTGGCTCATGCCTGTAATTCTAGCACTCTGGGAGGCCAAGGCGGGACAGTCACTCAAGGTCAGGCGTTCGAAACCAGCCTGAGCAAGAGCGAGACCCCGTCTCTACAAAAATAGAAAGAAATTAATTGGCCAACTAGAAATATATGGAAAAAATTAGCCGGGCATGGTGGCGCACGCTTGTAGTCCAAGCTACTCAGGAGGCTGAGGTACAAGGATCGCTTGAGCACAGGAGTTTAAGGTTGCTGTGAGCTAGGCTGATGCCACGGCACTGTAGCCTGGGCAACATAGTGAGACTTTGTCTCCAAAAAAGAAAAACAACTCAAACACACAAGTGGTATATTTCAATCACAAAAATTTCTACTTACCAAATTTTCTGGCACCCTATGATAGTAGAAAAGGCAACAATGGAGTTTTTAAAACATTATATATACATACACACTCCACCTTGAGCTCAGAAAAAATAGAACCTATTAATATGACTTTTTTAAAAAAAAAAGATCATTTGGTTTCACTAAGGAAAATTGTTCTTTCTTCCTAGTACCCCTAACTAACTATGTTCCTGCCACTACAACAATATCAAGTTATAACTCAAAGATGATGGGTCCATGGCTATCCAGGGCTTCACTTATCTTACCTTTCCTGGCCTAGAGTGCATGAGAATGTTTTAAATTCCATACCCTCTACATGTCCTCCAAGACTACCAATTTTCCCCCTGCAATCCAGCAACTCTTTCCTTCTTCTTTTACTCTTTCAACTTTTGTTGTTGTGGAAGGTCATCAGTTAGCAAATAGGAAAAGACTGGGTTCGTGAAGCCCAATCATTTTGCTCCTTTTGCCTACACTCTAACTCTCAGTGACCTCTGATCTAGGGATGTACCAGTTCCTGCAAGGGACAAGTTTACAACTTCATGGGGTTGACAGAAAGTAGAACATAAGTGAAGGAAGTACATAAATATATTTGCAACACACTGCTAAGTAAACACAGAGGAAGAAAGAAATATGGGTTGCTGGAATGTAGAGGCTGACGGGGACTGGGTAGAGTTAGTCTAAAATTTTCAGGAGATTTATATGTCTGAGCCTTGGATAATTTTGGCCTCTTCTAATCCAGAATTCAATCAAATTAGTTTTAAAATCAGTCATATATTTCACGTGTGTCATGCTCCAAAGGCAGAGTGTGCATACAATGGCAAGAGAATTTTATTTTCACTCATATACGGTGCTTGGTTTCAGATCTACTCTAACAAGCCTGACCTTCCCTAGCCATACTAACTGCATTTTCCACTAGTAGTTCTCAGTGAGAATGCTCTACTCTGACTAGACTAGTCTCCCACCTCGTTTTCTCTGCAAGTATCTCAGTTTACTCCCAAGTGCTGTTCTCTTGGACTGGAATTGTCTGCATGAATCTCCTTGAAAGTAAACTGAAAGTTCAAATTCATCAGCTTAATTAAGAATCCCTGTAACATATAGGCAGCTGTAGATACATATAATTGGCAAACCCTTATAGACTGGTTTCCCCTCAAGGTGATCAGCCAGTGATTCTTAAAGCTCTGTGCCTTCTTCTCTTAGTGTAAGGCTTGGATTTGATTCCTCAGTGAATATAAAGTAACACCTAAAGTGTATGTTATGAGCAGATTAAGAATTGTGTAGATGGATAGATGGAAGGATGAATGGAGTGAGGGATAGAAGAATTACAAACAGATATAGCTCACTTGTTTGACTAAACCAGCTTGGCCCCAAACTCAGTGTCATTGAGAGCCATTTGAGATTATTAAGGATCATCAAGCTATGACTTGAGATGAGAATACAGTTTGATCAAGGCTGGAGTCTCCATGTTTAACTGTCTCATGAACATGTAGTGGGTGTTTTTTTGATGCTCAAAAATCAGAGGTACTCTGACATTTGTGATTTTAATGACCTTCTTTCAGAGAGTATGGCAAGTACCCGGTTGTTTCAAAATGGCCATAGCAGGGATGGTGAAGAAGAGGAGGATACTAGCTAAGTGTGCGAGTTCTGAAGCCAAATGTCCGGGTTCAAATCTGCCACTTACTAGCTACAAGACCTGGGGCAAGTTCCTTAACCACAAGATGTCTCAGTTTTGCCACCAGTCTAAATGGGGATAATGATGTTAATAACAACTTACAAAGCAACTTATGAAACAGTGCCTTCATATAGTAAAGACAAAAAATATTAGTTGCTGCTATATAGGAAAATGTAATAGTAAATTCCTTTGTTGCCATTAACCAGTTGCTTCTGATACAGATAAAAAATTAATGTCTATGTAAAAAAAAATGTCATCCTAATACAATAATTAAAATACATCTGCAGGGTTATTACACTTGAAACTCAGTGGACACAAATGAAATGAACATTTTTCTAACTAAAATAAAAACCAATAAAATCTTTATGAAATAAAAGCAATGAGAAAGGGAACAAGCTTACAAAATCAAAATGACCACAAATAGTTCTATAAACTATGCAACACTTAATTAGCATATGAACAAGATAACAGTACATTGTGTCTTTCTTTACTCAAGATTTCACAGAACATTCAAAATGATTGCAAAAAGGAAGGCAAAACCAACCTCAAAAGGCTCCTCAAAGGTTATGATAAATGACTCTATTTAGGGTACAATGCGTGGAGTAGCAAAAAGTGGGGGACTCTGGGTAGGCACTAGGCTAGAAGCAGAAATAAACAGCATGTGTAATCAAGTTTACACAACTATGCCATATCATGTGGCTCTGCAACACCTGCAATGCAGGGAAAACAGCGCACTGGGAGTAAGAAGAAATCACATATATAGGCTGGCAGTAGGACGAAACCTCCCATCCTGCCCTGGGAGTACCCTAACTAAAGGGAAGAAGGTAGTCAGAGCAGCCACTGGCTATAGACAAAAAGAGGGCCACACGTTTAGAACTGGAAATAGCTGGCCTCAGACATTCACCTTCTCCTACCAATCTTTCCAAATCAAATCAAATAATCTGTGTGTATAGGGGCATATGTATTTGTAAGATTCCCTCTAAACCAAAGGCCCATCCTGTTTTATCGAAACAAATATATATATATATATATTTTTTTTTTTTTTTTTGAGACAGAGTCTCACTGTGTTGCCCAGGCTAGAGTGCCATGGCATCAACCTAGCTCACAGCAACCTCAAACTCCTGGGCTCAGGCAATCCTTCTGCCTCAGCCTCCAGAAAAGCTGGGACTACAGGCATGCGCCACCATGCCTGGCTAATTTTTTCTATATATTTTTAGTTGCCGAGTTAATTTCTTTCTATTTTTAGTAGACACGGGGTCTCGCTCTTGCTCAGGCTGGTCTCGAACTCCTGAGCTCAAGCAATCCTCCCGCCTCGGCCTCCCAGAGTGCTAAGATTACAGACGTGAGCCACCGTGCCCGGCCTGAAATAAATATTTTAAAAACATGGAATGAGCTAGGCACAGTGATAAGCATCATTCCCATGCTAAATTAGGAAGCTTATTTCACCAGAAAGCCAACTGTGAATCTCAGTTCCCCCTCTCACAGTCTCAGTTTTCCCATTCATAAAATGTGGGAGTTGAATGAGAAGGTTCCTTTGGACATACAGTATTTTACAGATTTATCAAAAATTTACCAAGAGAGATAGGATCAAGATGGCCCACTAGATGCAGGTAGTATGTGCCTCTTCCGTGGAGAGGAGCAAGAATGGTAAGCAGATTCTCACATTTTGAACAGGTTTTCTAGGAGAAAATGCTAGGATTCACCAGGGAAGCAACAGCAAGCACCAAAAGTGGGTAAGGAGAGGGTTACTGCCAGGAACTGGCTAACAGCCAGGTGAAACTCCTGGAGGTGAGGAAACAGTAAGAGAGACAACTCCAATGCTCCACTCTTCAAGGGCAGCTTTTAGAGTCTTGGCTACAAGAGAATCCCCCAACCCACACACGTCTCGGGCCTACCACAGGGAACTGCTTAGAGATTGCACAGAGTTGTTGCCGTTATCTTAAGTGAAGTAACTCAGGAACAGACAAATAAATGCAACATGTTCTCACTTGTAAGTGGGAGCTAAACTATGGCTACACAAGGACACAGAGTGCTATAATGGACGTTGGAGATTCACACGGGAGGAGGATAGGAGTGGATGAGGGACGAAAAATTACCTATCGGGTACAATGTACACTATTTGGGTGATGGGCACACGGAAAGCCCAAACTTCACCACTACACAATACATACAAGTAATGGAATTCAACTTGTACCCCATAAATCTATTAAAATAAAAATAAATTTTAAAAATAAAGTAGCAAAGATGATGAAATAATGCAGATTCAACTTCTTAAATGTGAAAACAAAAATTACCAAGTTAGAACCCTAAAGAAGGAATGTTCAAAATGGTGACAGGAACATAAGCAGGTATTTATCTAAAAGAATGTCAAATGGTTAAGTGGCTAAGAAGTCATGATCAACGTTAGGGCCTGGTGGACGCACTTGTCTTCCTCTTCCCTCAGTTTCTCCAGTGTACCTCACCACCCCAGGGGCTGGACCCAACTCCAACCTATTACTGATAAGCCTCAGGCCCAAGGGACCCTCTCTCTCTCCTTTGGGGACACACAGCCTCCAGTCAGCTAAAAGATGGCTTCCAACATTAAGCCTTGCTATAACGCCACCTTCTTAAGCAGCAGTGGTCCCGTGTTTGATTTTAGTGACCAGAGGGCAATGTGGGACAGAACCAAATCAGGAACTATTCCAGAGCTTCTGGTTTTAAAAAATTAGAGAAACCACCATAAACGTTTCTGCTTTGTCATTAATGCATTTATTAACAGTAAATGTTTAAAGCAATTTATTTTAATATAGGAGTTCAGGCATTTTTCAGAGAAAAATATGAGGGAATAAATGTACAGGGGAAAGCAGTGAGGAGTCTGAATATAGATCACATATTCAGGTGACTAGAGAAAATAAAAAGACCTCAATGTGCCTCGTACTGAGTATAAACTACATTAATTAAAACTTTTAAACACTGAAGTACTTGTTAATATTAAGTCATTAAATATGAAATGTCTGACTTTGAATCAAAGTGTAGCTTAATATATCTCAAAAAAGATGCAGGAGAATTAATCAAAGTATGTTCCTAAACTACTGACACAGTTTTGCCATCTTAATGGTAGGCAGCTTGTTTATGCCAGCAGTGAAGAAGCCTGGTGATAAAATCGCAAAAGGTGTTTTCAACAGCTTGTTTAGAATTGAATGTTTTTTCTTGTAAGAAGTGGTCAAAAGCCTGGAAGAAATGGTAGTCAGTTGGTGCAAGGCCTGGTGAATACAGTGGATGACAGAGTTTCCAAGTCCACCTGCTATAGTTAGAGCAGAGTTGCATCTGTCACAGGTGGTCAAGCATTGTCTTGCAAGAGGATTGGCCTGTCTCTATTGACCAATCTCAGCTGCTTAATCACAAGCATCCTCCTCATTTTGTCCAATTGGGTGCAGCAGACATCTGCTATAATCGACTGACCAAATTTCATGAAGCTGTAGTGGATAATGGCAGCGTTGGACCACAAAACAGACACCGTTAGCTTTTATGGATGAATATTTGGTTTTGGACACTGTTTTGGCACTTCAACTTTTTTTGTTGTTTTTTTTTTTTTTAGACAGAGTCTCACCCTGTTGCCTGGGCAAGTGCCATGGCATCAGCCAAACTCACAGCAACCTCAACTCCTGGGCTCAAGCAATCCTCCTGCCTTAGCCTCCCAAGAAGCTAGGACTACAGGCATGCGCCACCATGCCCAGCTAATTTTTTATATATATATTTTTAGTTGTCCAGCCAATTTCTTTCTATTTTTTTAGTAGAGCTAGGGTCTCACTCTTGCTCAGGCTGTTCTCGAACTCCTGAGCTCAAAGGATCTGCCTGCCTCGGCCTTCCAGAGTGCTAGGATTACAGGCATGAGCCACCATGCCCAGCCTCAGCACTTCATCTTTATCCAACCATTGTGCCAAACACTTGTGATTGTCAAAAAGAACCCATTTTTCATCACAGGTCACAATACAGTATAGAAATGGTTCACCTTTATGTTGTGACAGCAAAGAAAGTCAAGCTTTGAGACAATTTCTCTTCTGATTCTCGTTTAATTCATGTGGAACCCATCTATCCAGCTTATTTACCTTGCCGATTGTTGGAATGGTAACGTCAAACCTTGTTGCTAATTCACACGTAGGTTGAGATGGATTCCCTTCCACTACAGCTTTCAGCTCATCGTTATCCACCTTGGTCTCAGGAAGCCCATGTGGCTCATTTTCAAGATTAAAATCACCAGAATGGAACTTCTGAAACCATTGAGGTACTGTGCGTTCATTAGCCACATCCTTCCCAAACACTTGGTTGATATTTCAAGCTGTCTGTGATGCATTGGTTCCATGATGGAACTCATATTTGAAAATAACACAAATTTTTGGCTTATCCATGGTTTCAAAAAAAATTATTCTAAAAAAATTTGAAAGATAATCACACACCAATATGTGGGTTTGAAAGACTGAAGATGTAACTTCACAATAAAAACAAAACAAGGTGTGTTGAAGTGAAATGTCAGAAATATCAATTGTCAAACTTAATACTTAAGGAAATTGGACATTTCATACTTAATAATCTATATATAAAATACACTTTAGAAGCTGGGTGAGGTGACTCATGCCTGTAAATCCCAGCACTCTGGGAGGCTGAGGCAGGAGGATTGCCTGAGGCCAGGAGATAAAGACCAGCTTGGGCAACATAGTGAGACCCCATCTCTACAAAAAACAATTTTAAAAAAATGAGCAGAGTGTGGTGGCCCACACCTGTAGTTCTAACTATTCAGGAGACTGACGTGGGAGGACTGCTTGAACCCAGGAGTTTGAGGCTGCAGTGAACTATAATAACGTCACTGCACTCCAGCCTGTGTGACAGATGAGGACCCTGCCTCTTAAAAAAAAAAAAAGAGAGAGAGAGAGAGAGAGAGAGAGAGAGACAACACTGACAACACGTTAATAATGACAATGTATTCACCTTTCGGAACTACTGTCTTTATTCATAATTCCCTCTATTTAAGGCCCAAGGTAGGTTGTCCTACATAATTATTCTTGGCAAAAGAACTCTAGCTAATTCTCTGCCTTTCTAATTTTGCATCACTATCACAACTTTTTAAAAAATCTATGACATCACTTTTAAAACATGCTTATACTTGCCAAATACTGTCCCATTCTTTTTTGATATGTTTGAATGGAATTGCTTTGGGAATAATTAAATTTAAGAAGCAGCCATATAATTTATGAATACTACAAAAACCTTTATGCACACAAACTGGAAAATATGGAGGAAATGGACAAATTCTTAGAAACACACAGCCTCCCTAGGCTCAACCAGGAAGAGACACAATTCCTGAACAGATCAATATAAAGTACTGAAATTGAAACAGCAATAAAAAACCTTCCTAAAAGAAAAGTCCCGGACCAGATGGTTTCACACTGGAATTTTACCATACCTACAAAGAAGAACTGGTGCCTATTCTGCAGAAATTATTCCACAACATCGAGAAGGACGGAATCCTCCCCAACACATTTTATGAAGCCAACATCACCCTGATACCAAAACCAGGAAAGGATGTAACAAAAAAAAGAAAACTACAGACCAATATCTCTTATGAATGCAGATGCAAAAATTCTCAACAAAATACTAGCTAACCGAATCCAGGAGCTTATCAAGAAAATAATCCATCACAACCAAGTGGGCTTCATCCCAGGGATGCAGGGATGGTTCACCATACACAAATCTATAAATGTTATACACCACATCAACAAAAGCAAAAACAAAGACCATATGATCCTCTCAATAGATGCAGAAAAAGCATCTGACAAAATTCAACATCCTTTTATGATAAGAACGCTTAACAAAATAGGCATAGA
>CAUYMX010011192.1:0-45129 GCA_963573855.1 Lepilemur septentrionalis
GAAAACACTATGAACAGATTCAGTTCTATGAGTCTGAAGCGGCACAATAGATGTCTGACTGGCCTCTCTCATAAGTCATAATATTGCTCTTGACTTTTAAAATACAATTACTTAAGGCATGAAACCTTAAGAATCCTAGAAGAGGATGTTGGGAAGACCCTTTCAAACATTGGCCTAGGCAAAGAATTCTTGAAGAAGACCCCCAAAGCAATTAATGCAGCAGCAAAAATAAACAAATGGGATGTGATCAAATTAAAAAGCTTCTGCACAGCCAAAGAAACTATCACTAGAGCAAATAGACAACCTACAGAATGGGAGAAAACATTTGCTCTCTATACCTCCGACAAAGGTCTGATAACAAGAATCTACCTAGAACTCAAAAGAATTAACAAGAAAAAATCAAACAACCCCATTTATAAATGGGCAAAGGAGATGAACAGAAACTTCTCCAAAGAAGACAGAATAACGACCAGCAAACATATTTAAAAATGTTCAACATCGCTAAGCATTAGAGAAATGCAAATCAAAACCATAATGAGATACCACCTAACCCCAGTGAGATTGGCCTCTATCAAAAAATCCCAAAACAACAAACGCTGGCGAGGATGTGGAGAGACAGGAACACTCTTACACTGCTGGTGGGACTGCAAATTAGTGCAACCTCTGTGGAAAAGAATTTGGAGATTCCTCAAGGAGCTAAAAATAGAATTACCATTCCATCCAGCAATAGCATTATTAGGCATCTACCAAAAAGAACATAAGACATTCTATAATAAAGACATCTGCACCCGAATGTTTATGGCAGCACAATTCACTATTGCTAGGTCATGAAAACAACCCAAGTGCCCATCAATTCACGAGTGGATTATTAAATTTTGGTATATGTTTGCAATGGAATATTACTCAATTTTAAGAAACGACAGTGAGCTAGCACCACTTATATTATCCTGGATTAAGCTGGAGCCCATTATTCGAAGTGAGGTGACACAAGACCCGAAGAATGGGCCCCGCATGTACTCGCCATCAAATTGGTACTGACTGACTAACACTATGGTGCTCAAATGGTGGTGGTGTTCACTAGGGATTCGGGGGTGGGGGGTAGACCCACATCTGAGAGATGTGGTGAGCACTGTGGAGGGGAGGGGCATGCTTGAAGTGTTGCTGGGGAAGGGAATTAGGGGTCTCAATAGGGGGGAGGAAATCCTCTAAAACTGATTTATGTGAATAGCTGTACAACTTGGTAAATTTACTAATGATCATTTAATTGCACACTTAAAATGGAGTAAAGGCATGATATGTAAATTACACTTCAATAAAGAAAAAACACAATTGCCTACATGAGCATTTTTAAAATGCACCTTTGTGTTATGGGATTTTGGCTTGTGGACAAATCCTGATGTAGGTAATACAGCTGGACTGAGTTTTAAAGAATTGAGAAAGCATTTTGTGTATTTATTTCCCTTTCTAATCCTTACTTTTCTCCTTCTTCTCTTACATAGTCAAATATTAAATATTGAAAAAGAAATAAGAATGTATAAAATATGACTTGGTGTCTTAAATCAAGAGAAAGGATAAAAGATGAAAGGGAAAATAATGTGGAAACAAAGTGATCTAGATGTGAACTATAATTGCAGACCATGATATGCCATATATTTACTAAGGATATGGCCACAAAATCGTTTTCAAGAGGCCTAGCAACCATTAGGGAAAAAGAGAATCTCTATGCTGCAAAAGCCACAATGTCCATGAAGTAGAAATATTTTAATTATGCAGTGAACGTGTAATCATTCTTGGTAGAGAGACAGTGTAATCATTCTTGGTAGAGAGACAGGCCAGGAAGTTTTCTCATGCATCCATGTAAACAGTAGTGTTGGTACTCTAATGACTAAAGTCTCTAACACTATCTCTAATCTAGATGTAACAATGAGTTTCACTGGGCTGTTGCTTAACATGACCCTTAATAGAGGTTAGTGGTGTATTATCATACCAAAGCATAATTTGGGAACAGCCATTCTGCTGAAGGGGCAGTATGATTATATCTATGTTCCAAGCTCTCTGCTGACATGCCTGAATCCAAGCATGTATTAGAAGAGTCAATGGACCATGTGTACTCCTAGACATTCTCCCACACAAGGAACTATTCTTTTTAACTCAGCTTTTGACCACGATTGAGTGGCAGAAAGCCGAGGATTGTTCTCCCTGGTAAACAGAGCTCTGCTGCTTTGTGTTGCAGTTGGATTTTTGTACAACCAAAAGTGCATGATTTTACAGACTGTAGAGCTGGGAAGAAGGTAAACATCACTTTTTTGAAGTTTGAGGAACAATGAAATAAAGGCTCAGTTGAAGTATATTATAAAATGAAAAGTAATAAGATTAATTGAATATATAACTATTGTCAGGCACCATACAAAGTACTTTATATGCATGATCTTATTTATCCAGCATGTCAACCTAATAATAAAAATAGACATTTTCCACATGAATAGACTGAAGATCAGAGTAATTTAAAAAATTTCCCAATATCCTACAACTTGGAAGTGATGAAGCCAGGATTTAAAACCAGCTGATATGGCTCTGGATTCCACATTCTTAACTACATACACACACACACACACACACACATACACACATATACATATACATATATGCTGTTTGTGAGAGAGCTTTTCTAATCACAACAATATGATATCTCTAAAAGGAGCAGAGGGCCACCAGACAGCAAATAATTTCATAAAGTCAATTCAGCTGTGATGCTGACCTTGGATTACTCTCAAGCAGAACAATGTGGGTACTCGCAAAGTTCTGAATCCACTTTGGCCTGGCAAGCAGGGAAAAAGATAAATTTTGAAATCAGGCTTCCTGGCTTTGAGTCCTTCTAATGTAACCTTGGGTAACTTTCTACTTCTCTTTGGCTCAATTTCTCCAACTGTACATTGAGAGTTTTGAACCAGAATCTGGAGGTCTTAACCAGGGACACCTAGTGGTATCACCTGGGAAACTTTCAAAGCACATATGTTCAGGCCCTGCCCCAGACTTACTGAGCCCTCCCTTTGGGCTTGGTGCTCGTGGAAGATATAGAGTTAAGTTTTCCAAGACAAGCTTCTCCTTTGCAAAGACATTATGGTCTGATGCGTAAAAAAACAATTCTGCCTACGTAGAGGTTTTCACTGTGCTAAAACCTAGAGGTGCATGTCTGAATCAAGCTCTATCTATAAAAGCAACAACACTGTCACTCTTTCGTGGTAAAGGACATTTGAAAAGGGACCATGGGCAAAATCTGAGTATCAGCAGGCAAACTAAACCTACAAGGACCCAGGACAGGCTTTTGGAATGAGCAAACCCCCAGCACTGGCTACTGGAATGAACAAAGCATGAATAGCAATAGTGGTAGGGAGTTTGAGAGCAGATCTAGCCATGTTAGGAATCCCAATAAAGCAATGGAGAGTAAGCTTTTGCAGTCATGGGTACTGGCTTAAAGTCTCACCCTTGCCACTTACCAGCTATGTCACCCAGGGCAAATTTATTTGACTTCTGAGCTTAGGTTTCTGCAATTGGAATATGGAAACAAATAGCACTAGACTCACAGAGTTTTATTCAGATTTTGTCTTGTTCTTATTTTTTAGTTAATATTTATTATGTCCTTTCTACTTGCCAAATACTGTTCTAAGTGCTGCATGTACCACTGATGATTCATTCATAAAGCACTCATTTAATCTTTACCAGACCCCAAAGAACATTTTCAAGTGACCCATCTAGTAAGAGCTCAGTATGGATCCAGTTGGTATGATTCCAGAGGACACACTCAGTCTCTGAGATAAGGTAGGTGCTCAAAGATTATTTGTTCCCCTCTCCCTTCTTTCTGCTTAGCAGCGACAACAGTTCCAAATGGACAGAGGCTACTAAATTGCTTCTTTACAAGTTAAGTCCATTAAATACTCTCCATTATGAAAATGGCTTCTCTAGTTCCAAAAAGTGCTTTTTACAAGATTCATTAAACTCCCTTTCCCCATGTACATGTCATTTTATGAGTGTGGCAGAAATATAGCTATTAGTGCCATGGGTTTTCAGAGACTCGTAGAATAACAATGTTAGAGCTATAAAAGCCCTTAGGCATCATCTAGTCTACTACTCTCCTTTTACACATGGGGAAACTGAGGCTTGAGGTGGATAAGTGATTTAACCATGAAAACCCACCAAGCTTGCAATTGAATCAGAACAAAAATCCAGGTTCCCTAACTTCTAAGTCTATGTTCTTTCCACTTTATCACACACTAACAATCAGAAACCTTGTTAACATGTACCAATGATCATTCATTCATTCGTTCATTTATTCAAAAGATATTTATAGAGCATTTATCATGTGCCAGGCTCTATACAAAGTCCTGGCCTGAGAAGAAATAAGCAGGAAGTTGTGGTTGGTTTAGACAACTCATAATCACTGCTCCTAGAGGAAGGTAGGGGATGAAGGAGAGCAAGAGGAACCTTGTAATTCAGCAATTCTTGACTTTGGCTACACACTAGAATTACCTTAAGGTCAGTTAAAAATGCCAATGCAGGCCAGGTGTGATGGCTCATGCCTGTAATCCTAGCACTCTGGGAGGCCGAGGCGGGCAGATCGCTCAAGGTTAGGAGTTCGAAACCAGCCTGAGCAAGAGTGAGACCCCGTCTCTACTATAAATAGAAAGAAAGAAATTAATTGGCCAACTAAAGATCTATATAGAAAAAATGAGCCGGGCATGGTGGTGCATGCCTGTAGTCTCAGCTACTCGGGAGGCTGAGGCAGAAGGATTGCTTGAGCCCAGGAGTTTGAGGTTGCTGTGAGCTAAGCTGACGCCACGGCACTCACTCTAGCCTGGGCAACAGAGTGAGACTCTGTCTCAAAAAAAAAAAATGCCAATGCAGAAAAATATCTAGGGAACCATCCTAGATAAGTTGAATCAGAATCTCTGAGTAGGGCCTGGGCATCTGTCATTCATCGTGTGATTCTAATGTGTGTCCATAAAGTTGGTAACCACTGCTCTAACTTTGTGTTCTTTTCTAACAGTAGGCAAGAAGTGTATAGAAAGGATAGTGTTCATATGAAACACTAAGGCTTAGCAGGAAGTTGCTCATGTAGGTTAAAGAAAGCCTGGCTGGAAAAGCAATAGCTCTAGGAAAACCAAAATATATTAAACTGGTGCTCATAGCTTAGCATATTCATGAGTGGGTCAAGCCACGCTGCATGACATTGGGCATTTTATCTTTCCTTATACTGAAGGATTAAGTATATGTATATATATACATATGTATATGTGTATATATATATACATATATATATAATGAATCACCTGTTGGGTGCCAAGCACATACTAAGCACTTTGACTTATATGAGTGAATTTAACCTTTATATCACTCTGAGGTAGGCGCTATTATTATACATTTTCCAGTTGAGGAAACTGAGACTCGAGGAGAAGAACTCGCTCAAGATCACAGAAGTGGCAGAACCAAGATTTGAACATATGTCTTCTGACTCTAAGACTCTTTTCCACCATGTCATGTTGCAAAGAAGAAAACCTTTTTATAAAATAAACATGATATGCTATTAAGTCATGCATGATATAAACTGTACAGTCATGATGATGATCAATCACATATTAGACTGGTCTTTTCCCCCCGATTCTGTTGTCTCTCATCATGCCTTCCTGCTTACAACATGTCTTCCTGCCATACCAACCAAAGGTGCCTTCAAGAAACATAGAAAAAGGGAAAACACTTGCCATTCAAACTTCTCTCTTCCTGGAGGAATGAACATGTTACATCTGTGACTTTGAAATCACTTCTCATAATGAGTTTTGCCAAAGAACAGACACAAAGAATCGTGTCTTATTCTTAGCACATATTCTCAGCATGCCTTTTAATAACTCTCATGGAACCAGTTCCATGCATGCTGTGTTTCTATCTATACTGAGGATTAGCAAGCACAAACAAACATTTCTCTACAGTGGTTTGAAATCAGCAAGACAATGTTGAATACATTTCTGTTCTTTTGTTGCTGAAAACTAAAATATGTATTTACTTTCTTCTGAAGTAACCAAAAATTTCAGACTATGCTCTGCCTGTCTGTTTTGGCTGCATTTGAGGAAAGCACACCAGTTGACATACTATGTGGATTTGAGCCCTGGCCTGCAAGTATTTTCATCTACTTCTTGGAGGTGGTAGGAAGAGTGATGGAAGTATTTTTATTTCATCTGTTGGCAGCCCATTCCCATGTCCAAGGTGCTCATAAAAAGTCTGTGCAATGAAAAGCCATCACAGGGTGTCAGAAGAAATAAAAGGCAAACCAAATTTAATACTGGGATTTTTGTGGGTACGGCAAGGGAAAAAGTAAATGTCACAATGCTGCCTGCAAGATGCTACCACTTGCATGCCAGCTTCCCTTTCCAGTATGGCTTACCAACAAAGTAATAGCCACTGAATGAGACGTTTTTTAGAATAAAAACATGCTCATACACACAGACATTCATGCCTAAAGGGAGATAGGCTGAATCTTGCAACATCTGTACTTTATGCTGCATTGTTGACTTTGAGAACAGTGGCATACGTGAAGTCTGCCATATCCCCCAAAGTCATTCGTGCTCAGGCAGGGGATGGGGTGCAGTGGATGGAATCATAACCATAAAAAAACTCATTAGAGCAAACAACCACTGCCATTTCATGCTACTCCTTGGACCAGGCTTTACTGCTCTGATTGCCAGAATAAATTAGATAGTCAAATCGATCTTCCAAAGCTCTCACTAAAGAGATAAGAGATGAGAGATGATTAGTGTCTCACAAAATAATGTTGAGTTTTCTCTTACTTCTCTAGTGATTGTTCAGGCTTGACTTTAATATTCTATCCACGGATTTCAAACATCATTAAGCATGTTAGCTTCCATAAATGCCACATTGATACAAGTGCTCTTAAATAGAGCTTGCTAAGACCATAACAAGGGAGCCATGCAGATTGCCAAAAATGCTTCCCAGAAAACTAAAAAAACTTGTTCCTTTGTTATAGAACCTTACAGTGTGGTCTGTGACTTCCCTGAAGCTCTGCATCATTACCATGCTGCCTTCACATAATCTGGGTAAATATCTGGACTAATGCAGGACTTTCTGGGGGAACCTGCTCTCAAGCACTTGGAGGAAAATAACTCCCAATGTCTCCTCTAAAATGAGTGTCTCCCTTGGCTGTACATCTCCCTAAGTGACTCAAAATTCAGAAAAGCAAAAGCTCTGTGCCAGTCAAAGCCTACTAGACCTTGCACATCAGGCAAACTGGAGCTCTCAGGGGCACGTGGTGCTTTTTGCTGCTCTTGCTACCAGCAGCATGGCTGCTTGGGCTCTTGGCACTGCCAAAATATTTTAGGGCCATAAAAGGCTTCCAGGCCAGGACTGAGTGCCATGATAAGAGAGGAGAGAAATAAACTACCAACGAAGGGAATTTCTCTTTTTTTTCTCACAACTCCAAACTAAAAATAAAGCACTAGACACTATGACCACTACAAATACAAACCAACACATAGGGAAATGCCTACAAGCATGCAAACACACACAAATACACACAAGTTCACTCAAAGGGTGGTTGTGAACATGGTATGAATTAATACATGCAAAGCACTTAGAATATTGTATGGCACACATTAAGTACTATAAAATTGTTATTATCATTACTTGCATTAAGATGGGCATAGGTCATGTTGGATTAATCAAAAGAATAAAACACCCCCAATTATCCAAGTATGGCCTTCATATTCAACTCTTAACATGGATCAAGTTGTGAGAATAAGAAAAAAAAAAATAATAGGAGAAATTAAGATGATGCTAACTGACCATAGCAAATAAATAGAGAAAAATTCTATCTAACAGAATCCTAAGTGGAGCCCAGAAGAAAAGCAGGTATCAATTGGCTGAATAAGATCACCCAA
This sequence comes from Lepilemur septentrionalis, assembly GCA_963573855.1. Taxonomy (NCBI): domain Eukaryota; kingdom Metazoa; phylum Chordata; class Mammalia; order Primates; family Lepilemuridae; genus Lepilemur; species Lepilemur septentrionalis. Next base: position 7,944 of record CAUYMX010011192.1, read on the forward strand.
GAGTCTTCAGAAAACATTTTCAGAGCCCCCCCCCCGCCGACTCCACACACACACACACACACACACACACACACACACACATCTCGACTACTAGTAGTCTTGTAAACAGCTATGCTGTTTCAAAGGTGAAAGGTTCCCAGGCTTATAGAAACCAAATGCTAAAATTATTTTCCTGTCTGCTTACCTTCTACCTGAGGTTAGAGCACCTCAGGTAGGTAGTATGGTGGTCAGGCTCTCCATGTTTATTTAGCACAACTTAGACTGAACCTCACCTGTTCAACATCTGGATACAGGAGAGGCTGTCCATAGCTGTGATTTGTGAATGGCCGAATCCACCAGGGTGCTTCTCACACATAAGCCTAATGCCTCACTCAATTCAATTTTCTCTTCAAGTTATCACACTTGAGACATATTTAGAATCCTGGAACATGAGAGCTGGAAACAGCCTTTGAGATCAACTGGTCCAACCTCCTCATTTTACAGTCTCAACTGATAACTGCATTTCAATTTGTCACAAACGTTGCTTCTGGCACGATTAGGGCTGCTAACACTGGAAAATGGGAACTGTTCCTCTTCCCCACGTTCTCAGAAAGGCCAAGGTCACAGCCACCCTTCCCCCAGGCAGCTTCACACACAGTTTTCACTGTTTCCTTTCTGCTGCTGTGTGAAGCAGCTTATAAAGCAACAGCCCTTTGTTGCTGAGAGTAGAACAAAACCCTGGCCTCCTAGCAATTGAGAGATTTATAAGAGCTTTTAAGGTCAAAAGGGTAAATTACCTTCTGACTTGTATGTAATCAGCATCTTCTAGCTTGCTACAGGATGAGGCTGATTACATGGAAGGCAAAGGTGGAGACAAAGGAGCATAAATAATCAAAGAAATTGAAGCTTGAACAGGCTATGGTCCTCATCTTTTTTTCAGTATTTACCCAGGGTTCTGCTAAATCTTTTTTGTTATAGCATTTAGGAAGAACAAATCTTAAAGGTTCTGCCCTGATTTACCTAAAAATAAGAATAAGAAATTACTTTTTATTGTGTGGGATTTTTATTTTTTAAGAGTCAAGAAATAATATGCACATAAATTGGAAAAATGGTCAAATCAAAAGCAGTTTGAGGAGTCACTTCCATTTGGAGGAATCAGTGAAGGCTCCAGGGGAGGAGTTACAACATTCACATTTCTTTCCCCTCTTCCCTGTTTCATTCTTTATTGTTTCCTTTCAGGAACTACTGAGAAGAAATGATAATATTTAGGTACAACTGGCATAAGCATATAAGCATTTCTTCTCTCTCTCTCTCTCTCTCTCTCTCTCTCTCTCCTCTCTCTCTCTCATCCACGCATATAAATCTCAAGTGCCCACTACATCTTGGGAACTTTATGTCCTAGTTAACATAGCACTCAGCACACTGTACTTCAAATACTTACTAAGTGACAGTAAGCTCTATGAGAGCAGAAACCCTGTGTGTTTTATTTACCAGTGTGTGCCCAGCACCAGGCATAGTGCCCAACATAGAGGAGGTGCCCAACAAATATCAGTTGAATGAATTAATGATTATGGCACTAGTTCTTTGGAGAACTGAATGGTTGTGATTTCAAACCAAACTGAGAAGAATATATTCCTAGGCAGTGTTTTCCCACACACACACACCCTGACTTTTATGACAGTCACCACCTTGTCTGCCTCATCCATGCAGGATTCCAGTGCTTACCAAGGGGTAGGTACTTGAGTATTGGTCTAAGGGCATAATGAATGCATTACAGAAATCATTTAATAAAGCACTCATATTAGACCTACACGTTTTAGGAAAGCCCCTTTCTATATAAAATGCGTAAGTCCTTTTAAGTAACAAAATTGAGAAAGAATCAAATATAAGTTTTAACTAAATTATAATTCCCTACTTGAATTTTCATATATAGCCATGTGTAAGACATGACTGGCATCCAAATTATATCGACCTCCCTGTAAAAATTATTTCAGGTTTACAATAAATACACATGTTGCAGAGTTTCCATATTCCATATAGCATTTATATGCTTATTAATCCACCACATACATGTCCATACTAAAGAATAAAGACTTGGGCAGGGCAAAAGCAATATATGTAACCTAAACATTTGTACCCCCGTAATATTCTGACATAAAAAATAAATAGATAAATAAATACAAACTAATGTTCATGATGTGGAGGAAGTGTTAGCACATTCCTTAATTAGGGCATTTGCAAATGTTTCTGATCAAAGTACAGCCATTTTTTTGAAGCAAGATATTTATTAATACAAAAGCTTTCAGTGCATATGAAGAAGTGAAAATATCTATGCTTTTCATAGGTACTTTGGAATTCCACACAGATGGGGATATAGATTTAGTAAATGACTTTTTATGCTGAGACTTTATTAAGTCTTTATTAAAACTTTATTAAGACTTTATTAAAACTACAAAGCTTTAGTTAAATGTATGTGAGCATTCTGCATGATAGAAACATACAAGATTCTAGAAGGATTTGACCTCTCGTTTTTTTTCTCATCTTGAAAAGATAACTTATAATATGTTCTCTAATTACTTACCTACCTTTCCTTTAGGAATACCATACCCCTAGTTTTAGCTGCTCCAGCTCCTGTTCTGAGTTCTAAATTATTCTTCCCGCCTCTGGTTTCTCCCCACCCTAGTCTGCTTGCTATCCAAGACACCAAAATAATTTTCTAAATACAGATTTGATCATGTTGCTGCCCAATTCAAACTCACATTACCTTCAATCTCCTTAGCATGGCATTTGAGACCCTTCCCCATTTGCCTTATCAGTCCCATTTTTACCTCTCTCCTCTTACACCCTATGCTGCAGTCACATCTGATGTCTCACCATGACCAGAGGATGTCATGCAGTTGCACAGATCTGTGTTTTCATATGTGCTGTTAGCTTTTTCACTTTTTGAAGCTAACACAGTTCTATTCACCCTTCTAGGGCCAGCTCTAGTGCAACTTTTGCTAGTTCTTCCTACCCAGACTGAGTTAGTGGCTGCCTCCTTTCTATTCTCAAGGCACTCTGTATATTCTTCTTTCATGGCATTTACAACTCTCCATTAGCATTCGCTTTATGCATGACTTTCTACACCACTTGATTGTGAACTCCTTGAGGATCAGAGCCAGAGTTTTGCATAGTGTTTAATAATAAATGTTTGTTACATGAATGAATGAATGAGTTAATGAGTTAATTATTTCCTCTTGCAATGGACATTAGTTGGCATTCAAAACAGCCCTTTTCCATTTGGAAATCTCTTTATTTCCATATAGTATAATGAGGCTTCTTAAGTTTACCAGAGGTCTGGGAAAAGGAAATGTAATAAACGGGAAAGTATTTTTAAGTAGGCATTAGCTTAAACCTTTTAAAGACAGGCGTTACACTCCAGAAAGCATTATGAATGAGAATGTTGAAAAAAACAGTTTGTTGCATAATAGCTAGGAGTGAAAAGTTCTTTTCTTTATCCCTGGGAACAATAAGGTGATAACCCATATTTCAATCCCCTTCCCCCCACCTGCTCTTGCCAGTGTTTACCACAAGAAAAAAAAAAATCAAGTTCTTTCATCTAGACTTCTGGTCTTTTCTAAAAGGTGAAAAGGAATATATTTTAATACTAATTGTTCTTGAGTTTCATAATTTTATGAAGATCAGGTGAGATGTACAAATGTCTTGGTGTGGGTAGCATGATTTAAAAACTAAATTGCTGGCTGTAGGTAAGAATTATTTGTTCAATTTACAAAACTGGAAATTTCTTCATCCAAAATTTAATTCACAAGTTTGCTTTAGTATTATTCAAATCATGGCACAATTTTTAAAGTAAGCTATAGAATTGCACATTTTAAAAACACAAGTGGTCTTAGGACCATTTTTATCCAATGTAGATGACAGATTTGGGGAGATATTGATGTCATTGCTACCTATGGAAAAAAATACCTTTAGTAATATATGTTATGTTTTAAAAAAGCCATACAGCAGTTTTTTAATCTACCAGTTCTAGGGATAACTAAAAATAAAGGTAAAGAATTCTTCATTTACCTATGTAAGAATTAAGCCAGAGGAACCTGTGTGCTTACTTACCAGATCAGCTCTTAAAGTTTATTTCGATAATCATTACTTGGATTGATGGTTTGTAGCGATCATGAATGGAATTCAATAATATTAAAGTTATTAAAAACCACAAAATAAAATAAGACAAATAATGCCAGCAGTTTTATAAGTCACAAGCTAGTTCTCTACTGTGATTCAGCAAATTTCAGCATTCGAATCTAAATCAGATTCAAAGCTTCCTGAATCTGTAGCCATCTGACCAGTCCCAGAGCTCAGTGAGAGGTTTCTGGTGCTTGAATCCTCCCTTCTATGCTTGAGAAAGTAAAACAACCAGCCCAGTGGCAGAGCCTGCCACTCCTCCAGGCTCAAGGTCTCTGCACTACTTGGCACTATTGGATTTTGTCAGACTAAGGAATCAGTGAGCAATGTACTGAGTGCTTTTATTTAAAAAAATGAATGTAAGCCCTAAGCACTGAGCGCAACATACAATCTGGACTTCCTAGGTCACACCAAGGCTTACACAGCTATTCATTAACTTATGTGTTTTCAGATCAGAAAGACCAAATACATCAATCAAAGGCAATGTTGTCCCTATGACTCGTTCATTTGCATTCTAAGTAAAATTCACGGTTCGTAGGTCAGATATAAACAGAAGACTGATATGTGGTCCCGCGGCTCAGGGTTCCAAATGCACCAGGCTGCAAAGGCAGCTGTGAGGTTTGCCTATGAGCTACTCCTATGTGCCTGACAAATGCTTGATAGAAATTTTTGCATGGGCGCCGGGGAAGTCTTTGCTTTACTATTTAAGGAGTTTTGCTATGAATAACTAGGAAAACTTATCTAGGTGCCATTTAATAGAAATTCTCAAAGGCTTCTGAAACAATTTCATTTGCAATGAAGCAATAGAATGTAATCGAAATATCCAATCCTGTGAATCAGGATTTCATCATTTCCACCCCTGCTCTAATTTACTGTGTCAACTTTTCCAACTTCCCTTCCCCTCAAAATGCTTCTCTTTTTTTATGTTCTTAAGTGGGAAAAAAAAATCCTCTGCTTCCTTATCTTTCCTTTCCTTTTAAGTCTATTCTGATGTGTAGAATCTGGCCTCACTGGAAGTTGTTCTTGCGGCCACAGCTTAGGTGACAGAGGTAAACGGAGAGTTTTAAAAAGTACACAATTTCTTTCCTACAAAGCTTCCTCAAATCATACAAAGCCATTTTTTACCTGCCCTACAAAAACCAAATTGCTGTTCTCACATTGCAAAGTCATCTGACTGCTCTCACCAGCTCTACACCATTGAGATAACAACAGGCTGTGCACAGAACAGAAACACTGCATCCCGCCCCCCCGCCCCGGCTGCTGTTTTAGCACTGGATGCTTTTATTTTTCTTAAACATACACACACAGAGGCACATTCTGAGTTAGCCAAAAAGATGTGTAAAATCCTCTAAAACTGATGAATAGCTGTACAACTTGGTAAATTTACTAATAATCATTTAATTGTACACTTAAAATTGAGTAAAGACATGATATGTAAATTATACTTCAATAAAGAAAAAAAAGATGTGTAAAATGTAAGTTAATAGTGGCTAAAAGGAGAAACAAGCACACTTTCATTTAATTCAAGAACTCATCTAAGAATACAATGTAATAAGACATATGCAGTCAGAAATACAAGAGAATGTGGAGTCTTCATAAAGGAGTGCTCCTATTAGAAACAGATCTGCCTTAGGCAAGAGGAGTTTGTGGCAAGTTAATTGAGTCATGGATGTCCTAGACCCAGAATGAGTTAAATAATTTGTGAAGCCCGTTGCAAAATAAAAATGTAGGGTCCTGTGTTCAAAAGTTATTAATACTTTCAAGAACCATCAGAGTATTAAACCAAGTATGGGACACTTCTAAACTTGAGTCCCTGTGCAACTTCACAAGTTGCATGCCCATGAAGTCAGCCCTGCACATATCTAAGACCCAGATGGTCTATGTGAATCTCTGATAAACCTGAAATTCCTCCCCAGATCACCTCAGGTTCTTCCTTTCATAGCTAGACCCCGTCAAGTTTCTCTCCCTTAAAGAATCCATGAAGAAAACAATGTTTTTTTTTTTTTCTTTACCCATTTTGCTTTATGCTTTTCTCCTTAGGGAATATGAATATTAGTATGCTAAAAATCTGATGGCAAAAGATAGATATTATTAAATATGACTTTCTAAAAGATCAATCTGACTCAACTCAATAGCAAAAAACAAAAACCCAAATAATTTGATTAAAAAATGGGCAAAAGACCTGAATAGACATTTCTCAAAAGAAGACATACAAATGGCCAATAGGTATGAGAAAAAATGCTCACTATCACTAATCATCAGGGAACTACAAATCAAAACCACAATGAGCTATCACCTTACCCCAGTTAGAATGCTTGCTATCAAAGACAGAAAATAACAGATGTTGGTAAGGATATGGAAATAGGGGAATGCTTGTACACTGTTGGTGGGAATGTAAATTAGTATATCTCCTATAGAAAACAGTATGGAGGTCTCTCAAAAAGCTGAAAATAAAACCACCATATGATCCAGCAATTCTATTATTGGGTATATATACAAAGGAAATGAAATAAGTACGTTGGAGACATATTTGTACCTCCATGTTTATTGCAGTGCCATTCACAATAGTCAAGACATGGAATCAACATAAGTGTTCATCTACAGATGAATGGATTAAGAGAATGTGGTATATATATATACCATGGAATACTATTCAGCCATAAAAAGAAGGAAATCCCATCATTTTTGGCAACATGGATGAACCTGAAGGACATTATGTTAAGTGAAAAAAGCCAGGCACAGAAAGACAGATACTGCATGATCTCACATATATGTGGAATCTAAAAGAGTTGATCTCATAGAAGTAGAGAATAGAATAGTGGTTACCAGGGTCTGGGGAAGGGCAGGGGAAGCGAGGACCAAGAACAGTTGGTCATGAGTACAAAGTTGCCGTTAGACAGGAAGAATAAATTCCGGCTCTATTACATAGTAGGGTGACTATAGCTAATAACAATGCAATGCATATTTTAAGACAGAGGATTTTGAATGTTATGACCAAAAAGAAATGATTAATGATTAAAGTGATGGATATGCTAATTATTCTGATTTGATTATTATACAAAGTTTACATTGTATACATGTTGAGACACTGTACCCATAAATATGTACTATTATTATGTCTCAATTATAAATAAAAAGAGAAAAAGAAGAAAGAGAAAGAGACAGAAAGACAGAAAGAAACAGAAAGAAGAAAGGAAGAAAGAAAAAGAAAGAAAGAAGGAAAGAAAGAACAGCTATTGAAAAGCAATAGGTCTGTTTATGGCTGATATGGAAAGATCTTTGAAATAGATGCAAACAATAAAAAAGGAAAGATTAATATGTACTCCCAGCTTGTGGACAGACTGTGATTGAACACAGGAGCAGGATCTCTCGGTTTCCTCTTCTCTCCATTTCACTAATCACAGGGTTCACTTCTTTAACCCAGCTTCACCATAGCAACATCCTGGACCTCAGTCTCCTGTCTACCCAAATGCTCAGATCACTCTTTCTTTATGCTATCTGTTTATCCAGTGGGGCCCAGTGATAGAATAGACAGGACACGGGTTGAAAGTTAGTCAGAACTGGTTTCAGATTACACCTTTACCACTTTTTGTTTTGTATAACAAATATATTTTATTTTTCAATATTAAGTCATTGATTCTCATAACTGCTCTGTGAGGTAAATATGATCAACTTGTTTTAGATGAGGGAACTGAGGCCCAGAGAAATTAAGTGACTTGCTCAAGGTCACAGAGCTGACAGAACTGGGTGTCAAACCTTAGCATACTGGCTCCAGAATGCCTGCTTTTGAACACTTCTCTTTGCTGACTCTTGCTGAACTATTTGTTCTCTCCCTATAGTCACTGGATCACTGGAACAAACACTAAAACCCCTTAAACCTTGGTTTCTTCATTATAACACAAATATAACAATCTCAAGTGGTAATTACAAGGAATAACACTAGAAATGCATGTGAAATACTTTAAAAGGCCTCATACAAATATTAGTAGTTCTATAATTTTTGTTGTGCTTGTAGAACCTTCTGTTGTTTATGTAATCAAGTCCAAATTTCTTATTCCGGCTTTCAAAACCATCAAAAGGTAAATTCAGCCAGTCATGCCATTCTCTTCACTATTCTATGTGTGCTTATTTCTGTCCTTACATTTTCAAGCTTGCTGATTCCCTAAGCATTTCTCCAGCTCAGGACTCTTTGTGTCCTGCCTGCTTCAAGCAGCCTTCTCAGATAATGCCAGTCTAGTCTGTATTCATCTTTTTCTTTTCTGATCCTGACCTCCCACATCCCTTTTAAGAATAAGTAGCTCATCTTGCCAATTTGGTTATAAATTCCTTGAAGGCAGGCACTGTGTCTTATTTCAAGTGTATTTGTTGTGTCTGTCCAACATACAGGAGGTTCTTGAGGCAAACTCAGTGGCTACCATGTTTTCTACTTTCCCCCAGCATCTCACCCCAGAGCTAGGCACACAAGTCAGCCTGCAGGAATACTTGTGGATTTGTTTTAGATGTGCACAGTATCTGTTCAAGTGTTCAGCACACAGTGAACACTCCATAAATTGTATTTTTAGAGACAATCTGTTACCACATAAGGACTACCAGAAATTACTCATACTCTTTGTGTAAGTGGATTTATACAATTATAATATTTAAGAGCTGAAATAAGGACAAGGGAAAAATATCATAAGGCCTTTTTTAAAGCCAAAGGATCATTAGAACTTCTAGTCCAAATGTGTTCACTGGTGTGTCACAGAACAGGTGTGAGATTTGTTGAAAATAATTTGTTATTAATGATAATGTGTCAAGTTTGAGAATAATTTACTATTTTCAATGGATTAAAGTTGATTCCAGTTTTCTCCAGTATTGAGCTCATTTTTATTTGAGTGTTTTCTTGTGTGGGACGGCTAAGTCTACTTTCTTTCCCAGTTGAGAAAGCTAAAGCTCATAACAGGGAAGGACCTGGTCCAATGTCATACAGAGAGTTAGTAGAAGCATGGAGGCTAAATCCTAGGTCTCCTTGTCCTCTGTTGAATGGTCCTCCCACTGTCCTCAGATCCTACTCAGTCAGCAAATAAGAAAGACTCAGTGTGATTTAAGAAGAAAGCAAAAAAAGAAACCAATAAAATTTGAAATCTTACACATATAGTGAAAATATTTGTCTCCTGGTCAGGGATCAAGGTTTGGGAAAGGTTTCTCTTGGAGAGACAAGGCAAGAGGAGTTTATGAAACTCTCTATTTCCTTTCCCTCTGTTATAAACCATTCAAGAAAGTATATATTTACACCTTTCTTCCTAAGATTTTACCTTATCTTTGTACACATGTCCATCCTTGTATATTTGTTTTTGTTCTAGAGAGAAACTCATAAAGTCCTATTGAAAAACAAACTGCTCAACACAGAAATTTTAGTTTGTAAGAGCAGAAGAATCAGCTTATTCTTAAAATTTCAGAACATTTGAGCTATTTGCACAGTAGAACTGAACAACTTTTCTGATGAATTTGCACAAAAGAAAATATGAATAAATGCAGTTTAAAACTGATGAGATTTCTTCACAAATCTTTCCCCCAAGTTACCCAGATTATTTTTTAAAATATACTTGCCTTTCAGAGATCAACTTAGTAAATAAATATATTTTTTTTCTAAAATTTCAAGTTAAACATTTGAAATGTAATCATACTATAAGTCTTTAGTATCCCAATGGCATCTTTTTAATTTTTTTTTTTAAGATGATGGTTTGGACAAAGATAACCTACATTTACTTTTTCATAATATTCTATAACATGACAAAAGAAAACACACAGCAAAGTGTTGCTGGATTTTCCTTTCATTCACTAATACTTTTAATAAGCCCCTCAGAAATCTCTAGAAAACAGAGAAACTTTTTGAATGGAAGCTTTTTCTTCTTTTCCACTCTTGAAAAAGATCATGACAGCTAAATATTGCAAAATTGAGTGATTTATTTGTTTCAAGTTAAAATCTATTTGACCAGTTAGAGACACATTGGCCAAGCAATAAAACTATGTCTGAAGTTCTGAAGTTTATAATCAGGAAGAGACCAAACACCACTTGTCTGCTAAGAGCTTTGCTCACTAGAATGAATCATTGAATTTCTGAAGCTCAACTGAGTTGTCCAAGGGTTTGTAAGTCTTCCTGATGATAAGCAACTTGGCAGTGTTGGCTAAAAGGGTGGGGTGATGAAACACTACATGGGAAAATATAATTTTCTATGAAATATGATAATATGGTCTTCCTAGATTGACTCATAGTTTAATTTGCTTGATTATCACACAGAATAACTAAATTTATTCGTCAAAAAAATACAACACCCTTGAAAAACAAATAAATGGAAAAGCCACCACTTTCACCTTTCACCCCCCCAAAAAAAAGCAGTAGGATGTTGTGATTTACAAATAAGTAAGAAAAATGGTTTAAATTTTTTAAACTCAAGTTTATGAGTAGAAAGTAGCCTAAGACGAAAGGACAAATGGAGTCCTGTAGAAATAAAATCAGAGTAGGGCTATATACAAAGTAGACAACTGAAAAGGGAAGAGGTTTAAGAGATTTTCAGGCTTAAATAATAATTTTTTCAAGGCCCTGCTTTCTTTTGTGAGTAGCATCCACTCCCAAAGTAGCCTAGCATCATAGAGCACTAAAGTTGGATGTGTCCATGGAGTTCATCCATTCTTCCCCGATAGGAAAGCTGAGCCCCAGTGAGAGCCATGAGTTGTCTTCACAGCTTTATAGACACACTAAGATCAGAACTCAGATCCTAGGACCCTTCACTGCGAAATACCACCTGTAGGGTCTTATTTTGTATAAATTGAACTTTATGCAACAAACTTATTCTAACCAAAATATGATTTAATATGGTCTTGAACTCAAAGAATTTCTTTTCTATCTGGAAGACTTAAGAAACAAACCAAATACACAGAGCCAGAGGTAGAACCAAATGATAAACCCTGGAAGAATTCATCATTCAAGTTTATCAAGGAGTGCATTTTCTCTCAACTTACCATGTCCCAATTCCAAAAGCCAATAACATGGCAATCTCTCACAGCTCAGCAGTAAAGCTACTTTTAACTTTAGAATGATATCATTGGGTTCAATGGACAGACCCAAGTGTCACTTAAAACCGAGCCTGCCGGCATGTAATAAATTTTAGATCTGTTTTTGTGTTACTATACTTCCCTGTCATTTTCATGATGTGTGTGTGTGTGCCTATGTCTGTATCTGTGTGTGTGCCTGTGTGTTTGTGTTTCTCATAAGTTCTGAAAATGTTTGAATTAAATATTTAATACTTCCTGGAACAGCTAAAAGCCCATTGTAATTATGCTTTAAACTTAGATCCTCCAGTTTTCAACCATTTCTTCAGTGTTCATATGAGAACCAGAGCTTAATTTATTCATTAAAGAAATACTTATTGGAGAGTTAGGTATTATGCTCCAAAACACTATGTTAGATATTAATGATATGAAAGTAAAAGAGGCTTGAGAAGTGAGGGATTTGGCCAAGGATTACCCAAAGTAGATTCCATTCACCAATCCTGTCTGCCTGACAGTCACTTTGTCAGCCAAAAGGTACCTTAGGTTGCATTTTGTATCCCGCATTCTGTCAAGATCAAAATGTCCCAAAATGCTGGGTAACAGTCTGACAGATAATTAGCTGAAATGTTCCTTTTTATGGTAAATGTTGATAGCAAACATAAAATAATATCTTAAAGTATAATTAACAAAAATTCTACATAGCTAATTACAAAGCAGTTGCCCAGGCAAACACTGAGCAGGTACATTTTCAGCCCCCATCCAGGAATGACAAAATCTATTTTGATGTTTTTTTTTTACCAGTATAGACAGACACATTATGAACTTAATATTTTATATTACATGTGTTCAAAATGGATAGCTGTACATTACTTTTATTCCCATTTCATTTCAACTGATCTTTTTAAAGGATCTAATGATCTGGTGTACTACCACCAGTTCCCATACTTCAATAAAACACTTTAAAATGTGTCTGTTCGAGTTGTTTCAGCTACCCTATGAAGGCTGCATGAATAACCTGAATATATCATGAATTTATTAGCAATCTAAAGAGAGGATAATTTGTTTTAAGTCTTCATGTCCACCACAGGAACCATGATTCCTTTGTTATGTTATACATTGGTGAATGGGCATACCTGGCAAATATAGTCTAATGTTAAACCAAACGCAAATAGCCAGAGAAGTCACTTTGCTATAATATCACCATAATCACAGGAACAAAGGAACCCCTCCCTTTTCTCTCTCTTGTTATTTGTTCTCACTCTAGTCTTTGGGAATATAGTTACAGCATTTTTCTTTTTTTTGAGACAGAGTTTCACTCTCTTGCCTGGACTACAGTGCTGTGGCATCAACCTAGCTCACAGCCTCACACTCCCGGGCTCAAGCAATCCTTCTGCCTCAGCCTCCCAAGTAGCTGGGACTACAGGCATGCGCCACCATGCCTAGCTAATTTTTTATATATATATATACATATATTTTTAGTTGGCCAATTAATTTCTATTTTTATTAGACATGGGATCTCTCTCTTGCTCAGGCTGGTCTCGAACTCCTGACCTTGAGTGATCTGCCCGCCTCGGCCTCCCAGAGTGCTAGAATTACAGGTGTGAGCCACCGTGCCCAGCCATATAGCATTTCTATTAATGAACTCATAATTTCTATTCATTGGATTTGTGAGTCAGTCTGTGACTTATTTTATAAAATATAAATTTATTGGATTACTTGTCATATTAGAATTTTATAATAAAAAACAATTGGTTTTGGTGTGGATGTATGTGTGTGTGGTGGGGATAGTGGAGATTCAGTAAATATTCTTTCAATTCTTAGATTACTTGAATTATTTTTGTTGTTTACTTGTAAGTTTTTAAGTCTGATACTAATGGATATTCATGGAAAAGTATTAATATGGGTTTTTAAAAAGCATTTTACCTTAAACATGTAAACTATAATCATATAAAGAATTGAAACTTTAATTTGTAAACATGCCAAAGCAAAAAGGACAATTCCCACAATATTTTGTCATTAATTCCTCTTCAGATTTTAAAGAATGTTTCTAACTAATTTAAAGATTTATTTTAAGAGAATATTTATTTATTAACTGCAAGCTAACTACAGCATAAAATAACTCTGTAAACAATTTATCCAATAAAATACAATATCATTTGATCACATTTCCAATGTTGCATTTTGCCTATTAACAGCCCAAAATATGACATTTACTTTTTGGAAAAAAATGTCACTATTTGGCACAGAAGTCTATTTACACAAAAGCTTGTTTCATTTGCCATTTATTCCAATAACTTGAGAACAATTATTTGCAACTAAATCTAACAGCATTTGTACAAGTACTTTCAAGCTAAAATACTGCTAAAAAATTCCAATACACATGCAATTCAATATGTTTACATAATAACATATATTTATTATGAAAGCTGTGACTCTAAGGACTTTATAGAATATGAATACAGGAGTCACTCTACCCTCTACTAAACATGGCCACATCTGAGATAAGAGATGCTGCTGAGCAGAAGAGTCCTGCGTTCAATTGAGTTAAAATGGGTGGACTATTCAGACTATTCAGGAATGCCACTGTGCCATCATAAAGTCACTTGACAGCTCAATTCACACCAAACTGCAACAGACTTTCAAGCATGAGACCTTGGCAACCAACAAACTTGTAGCACAAGCAGCTTTGGCAAAACACACTTTTTATGCAGGTGGGCTCTGTTTTAAGCAAAGCTGATATTGAAAATCCAAGTACACAAAACAGATAAATTAGAGAATGATTCTTTGTATTATAAAATGGGTTTTCTGCCTTAGAAGATGATTCAGAAGTTTCCTCTAAATGGCAGCTCCCCTAATGCATTTAAAATACAATTTGGTTTATGAAAGTTCAATTTACGTGTGACTTTTTACACAACCATTGTGAAGCAAAATATACCTATATACAATCCTTAATTTTCCCTATCAGTATTAAGGTAAGTGTCTTATCAATGTATTGGTAAAAGACACTTAAGCCGAAATATTATCTTTTAAACCACTTAAATATGAAGTAAATATTGCCTCTAAAACATGGATATTCCAGAAAATTTAAGTACATTTGTGAGTTTTGTATTTACAATCTTGGTAGTCATCTTTACAAAGTAGATCTTTAGATAGCACAAGTATATGACCATCTTTAAGCCATAATACTGGGCCTTATTCTGCAGAAACTTATTTTATTTTATTTTATTTTATTTTGGTGGTTTTATTTCTTTTAGCTGTGTAACTCCAAGGAGATGATAATAGTGGTTACACTGTAGCTAGACTATTTATGATAGTTTAGTTTTATACTTCATTGCACAGAATTACCTTTAAAAACTTAACCTCTTACATCACATTACTGTTTACTCTGGGTAATTGTCATTCAGGTAAGGTTCTCCTTTATCAGCACTAAGTGCCTTGCCAGGGTGAGGGTGGGTAGTATGGGGTAGGGTGGGGATGAGGGGAGTGGGGAGGGGAGGGAAAGATAGAGATCCTGCTCACTGTATCTCTTGCTCCCTCAGCACACAGCCTAGAGCCTGGTACTTAGGAAGCAAGCACTCAATAACTATTTATTGAATGAATGAATGAAGAAATGAATGGATTAGGTAAATTGTCTGGAAGGCTTTCTTTACTCTAAGATCCAATCCAGTATGTTTCTGGAATGTGTGCAATAAAAATGAATTTTCAAAGCCTAAAAAATCATAGGACCTCTCTCTCGCTCTTTATGGACTGTTTGTAAAATTCATACAATATTGAGCTCTTAGAAAAATATTGATGACTTGGAAACATTTAGAAAAATTAAGTCACCTTAGAGGTCAGAGGACAAAGAAGAGGAAATTGAAGGGTCATTTCCTTACTCACCAACTGCTAGAGAGAACTAACAAAGCACACAGGTTGACCAAAGTCCAGAACCAAATTAGACTCTTGGCAATTATGTCCAGACTGAGAAGTGGTACTTTTGAGTGTTTCAATACAAATTTAGCCACAGGTATATTCAGAAACAGTGAAATCAACTAATTAAGAGCTAGAATAGAAGAGAATTACCATTTGCCATTTGTAGGGCATTCTGTAGGCTAGAAACATTTCACTGTGATGATGCTCATACCCCTTACAAGCAGCATGTGAAATAAAAGAGAAACAACAAAATCCAGCTGTGGAAGATAAAAGTAAAAATCCGGCCGGGCGCGGTGGCTCACGCCTGTAATCCTAGCACTCTGGGAGGCTGAGGCGGGTGGATTGCTCAAGGTCAGGAGTTCGAAACCAGCCTGAGCAAGAGCGAGACCCCGTCTCTACTAATAATAGAAAGAAATTAATTGGCCGACTAAATATATATATATAAAAAAAAAAATTAGCCAGGCATGGTGGCGCATGCCTGTAGTCCCAGCTACTCAGAAGGCTAAGGCAGAAGGATCGCTTGAGCCCAGGAGTTTGAGGTTGCTGTGAGCCAGGCTGACGCCACGGCACTCTAGCCCGTGCAACACAGTGAGACTCTGTCTCAAAAAAAAAAAAAAGCAAAGGTTGTTTTGTGTATGTATGTGAGGTGGAGGTTAAGACGGAGAGCTCTCCTGGGGAGACGTGGCCTCTCTCAGAGCGTCAGTCCTGTGCTCGGGCCTTAGCACCACGGGCTGGGTGAGCCCAGGATTTCAGCCCCAGGATGACTCGCATGCCCCATCCTCACAGGAGGCTGATGTCACCGTACTCATTTACAATGAAAAATAATACCCCTGTCAGCTGATCACACATCCTTCCCTGTTGGAAAGGCATGCCGTAATCAGAAGCCAGGCTGACCCCGGGCACACCAGCTACGGGAGGCTCGGTCTTGAGGGTTCACTCGGCCTGTGGGTCCCACCGTTGCCCCTTCCATGCCTGGAATAAACACACATCGTCCAGAGGCAGTGCCTCCTGCCCTTTCTGGGCTTGGTGAGAACTCCCGGTGCTGCTTTGGGTCTCTCTCCATCATCCCACAGGTCACTGGTTAAACACTCAGTCTGTGCCAGACACGGGAGATCCAAAGTCAACATGACAGTCATCAAGGTGATATCTGATACTCACTGAGAACCTACTCTGTGCCAGGAACCGCTCTAAATACCACTGCATGCGTTCTTAACTTATTAGCTCCTCACAAGCCACTGTGAGGGAAACTGAGGCACAGAGATGCCTCCAGAGCCTGAGAGTACCTAATTCTGTCAACCATAGTTCAGTGGGAGGAATGGCAAGAGCAAGGTGTTGTGGAAGCTCAGAGCTGAGACATCTAAATCAGATGTGGGGTCAGGAAGGCTTCTTGGAGGAGGCAATCTTGAGTGGACTCACTCTAAGCGATGAATGTGAATAGCTGACAAGGAAACTCAGGAAAGAAATATCTCAAGAGCACCATCATATAGACGCTGGTCCTTCCTTTCAGAAACTCTCCTCCGAGGACACTTTCTTGCAACCACTGTTTACCTGTCCATCTCCTAAGCTCAACTGTGTGCTCTTCTTAGATCTTTATTTTTGAGAAACAGAGTCTCACTCTGTTGCCCAGGCTGGAGTGCCGTGGCATCATCGTAGCTCACTGCAGCCTCCAGCTCCTGGGCTCAAGGATGGTCCTGCCTCAGCCTCTGCATAGAGTAGCTGGGACTACAGGTGCACGCCACTACAGCTGGCTAATTTTTCTATTTTTGGTAGAGACAGGGTCCTGCTCTTGCTCAGGCTGGTCTCAAACTCCAGAGCTGAAGCGATCCTCCCACCTTGGTCCCCCGGAATGCTAGGATTCTGAGGGGGTGATCTACTGCGCCTGGCCTCTCCTCCTAGGTCTTGAATTGTCTGGTTCATCCTTATAATCAGATGCTGGCACATGGCCATCTCCTAAGACCACTTGGGTACCAAGGGCATGGAGCACCTACTGTATGCCAGATGCCCCTTTTCATCTTCCAGTCCCCGCCTTGGCATCCCACAGACAGAGCCATTCTCACAGCTGCGTTCCCTGCCCACAAGGACACCACAGACGCCAAGCATGCTCTCAAGGATACCCTGAACAGATATTGATGTCCAGGCCACATACCTACATGCGCGTGCAAGGGCATGCACAGGTGCCCAGGCCCCTTCTCCCGTCAGTCCTGAGCAATCTTGGCCACCTCTAACTGTCCTTTCCCTGTTTACTCCCCCTCGGGCACCCCAGGCCAGCGACGGGCTGCTGGTGCGCTGGCAGAACAAGACGCTGGAGAGCCTCATCGAACTGCACAACAAGCCGCCTGTCTGGAACGAAGACAGTGGCTCCTACACTCTCAACTTCCAAGGCCGGGTCACCCAGGCTTCAGTGAAGAACTTCCAGATTGTCCACGCTGATGACCGTGAGTATCTGAGGGCCCAGGTCAGGCTCCTCACCACCACCTTCGGGGCTTCTACTTTCACTCAGGCCTCTCCCCAACACCCAACACAAGCACACACACTCTCGCACGCGCAAACTTGCGTGCCTTGTCTGAACCTTTCTCCTGGAGCTGGGCCACCCAGCAAGCCCACCCTCTCCCCTGTAGGCACTGACACTGTGCTCCCAGGAGCCTCAGATACCCCAAACAGGTGTCTTGGGGCTGGTTGTTCCAGGTTCCCATGCCAGCATTGACCAAAGTTCTGGGGTAGATACTGGGACATGCTGGGTGAGACTGTGTTGAAGGGAGGGTTGAGCTGCTATTATTTGAAAACCATGGACAGCCCAACCCCTTTGTGGTCAAAGACAGTGCTGGGGCTCAGAGAGGCCAGCCCTTTACCCAGAGTCTCTCGGCCCCCCGGGCAGTTACACTAGCCTTCAAAATTTATTCCACAAAACTTACACAGTGCCTTCTATGTGCCAGGTTCTGTTCTCAGGATTTTACAGATATCAAATCATTAAATCCCTTCAACAAGGCTGTGAGGAAGGTATTATTCCTATTAGGCAGACGAGAAAACTGAGGCGCAGAGAGGTTAAGTAATTCGCCCAAGGTCACACAGCTACTAAGAGGGAGAGCTGGGATTAGAACCATGGTAGTCTGGCTATAGGGCCCATGCTCTTAAATTCTTTGACATGGTTGCCTTTTAGTATCAGGGAATTTTTTTTTTTTTTTTTTTGAGACAGAGTCTCACTCTGTTGCCCGGGCTAGAGTGCCATGGTGTCAGCCTAGCTCACAGCAACCTCAAACTCCTAGGATCAAGCAATCCTTCTGCCTCAGCCTCTCGAGTAGCTGGGACTACAGGCATGCGCCACCATGCCCGGCTATTTTTTTCTATGTATTTTTAGTTAGCCAATTAATCTCCTTCTATTTTTTTAGTAGAGATGGGGTCTCACTCTTGCTCAGGCTGGTTTCGAACTCCTAACCTTGAGCGATCCTCCTGCCTCGGCCTCCCAGAGTGCTAGGATTAAAAGCGTGAGCCACCGCGCCCGGCCAGTAGCAGGGAATATTAATGAAGCATTTTTGAGTGTATACTCCATCTTGTCTCAAGTGAGGTCAAAGGATTATCCTTGAAGAGTTAGTGAAACAAGATGTACCCAGAACACAATTAAGTAAAAATGCCTGTTACAATCCTGGGAGAAGAGAGGTTCCCCACTAGGGAGAGGAAGTTTGGGGATGGAAGGGTATCTCCCAAGAGGCTCCAGGTTCACAGCGCTGAGCCAACACTGGGTAAGCTCCCATTCCCCACTCCATTTTAGGGATGCGATGTGCCCCAGCGTCACCTGTCCTGTGGCCTTGGGACTGCTCTCCAGATCACGTTTCTGGTGGAGCCTGGTCTGCCTGAGTTTGGGGGTATTTTTAGCAACTTCCGGTCCCTATGGATGCTGAGGGAGGTGTGGAGACCGAGGCTGGGAACTTGGATCAGAGTTGGAATAGGGGCTGAGTGGGGCCACTGGCTGAGGAAGGGAACTGGGGGTGCTAGTCAAGGGAGTGTGCCTGGGGTCTAAGGTGGGACTTGGGGGCTGGGAGTGGGAAGAAAAAAATGGGGCCAGAAGACAACAGAGAAGCAGGGAGGGAAGGGCTCTGAGCTTGGGTAAAGGTGACAGGGCCCTTAGTTGATGCAGTGCCTGCTGTAGGCAAGACCCTGGGCAGCGGCACAGATAAGGCAGGGCCCCTGCTCTCAGGGGATCCCAGGGCGGCTGGCGTTGGGTGAGCTGGGAAGCAGCGATGGGTATTGGGCAACTGGGATGGTGGCTGAGGGAAAGGGACTTCCCGCAATGTTGAGAGCTCTGTCTGCCGGCATGGGGGTCCAAGGAGATCTCGCTCCCACTCCTGTCTCACGTCCACAGCCGACTACATCGTGCTGCAGTTCGGCCGCGTGGCCGAGGACGTCTTCACCCTCGACTACCGGTACCCGCTGTGCGCCCTGCAGGCTTTTGCCATCGCCCTCTCCAGTTTCGACGGGAAGCTGGCCTGCGAGTGACCCCAGCAGCCTCGCGCCCCCGAGCCGCCAGCGTGGGGGAAGGATTCAGTGGAGGCTCGCAGGGCTGTCAGGGGCTGACCCCTCGCTGCCTCTCGGTGACCTCCGTCCGCTCGCCAGCCTGGCACAGGCCGAGGCAGGAGGAGCTCGGACGGCAGGCAGGACGGAGATGAAGAACATCTGGAGCCGGAGCCGCACATCTGGTCGCAGAGCTCGCCTGCGCCGAGTCACTTCCTGTCCGGGAGCAGTAGTCAGTGTTGTTTTAACCCCCTCGGGGGCCGCGCGGGGGCTCGGCGGAGCCGGGGACGGGCCGGGGAGGGGTAGGTGATGGGCGAATGGGACCAGGCACCCACATCCCCAATAAAGCCGGCCCTTGGCCAAGCGGCGCGGCGGTTCCTCGGCGCGTGCGGAGAACGAGGCCGGCGGATGGGAGGCCGGAGCGCGGGAGAGTCCGCAGGGCGGGCGCGCAGCCTCCCGCCCCAGCCAGGCCCCGCGCGCCCCGCATCCCCTCCCCCGCGCCCGTCGCGGGTCCTACCGAAACTCGGCGGGCGCGCCGTGTCGAGACGCCCCCCGCGGGGCCCCGGGGAGCCGCGCGGAAAGGGAGGGACTCGGAGGTCCAGGAAGAGGGAGAAAGGGAGAAATTCGAGAAACAAACCACTCGGGGAGAACCAGCCAAACCGGGTCCGGGCAGGGCGGGCGCAGCCGCCAGGGCGGAGCCGGGTCTGGGGCCCCGGGAGTGGGGGCGGGTTCGCGGGCGGGAGGGGGCGCTCCGCCTCGGCGGCGCGGGACAGGGATGAGGGGGTAGTGAGCCCCGAGGCCCGTGCGCTCCGGCTCTGCCGGGCTCCGCGTGACGCGGCACCCAGGGCCCCCAGCACCGACGGGAGCCCTGCCTCCGAGGCGGCAGCCCCGCCCTCAGCCCCACCCCAGGCCGGAGCCCCAAATTTCGGCTGGGTCCTGGGGAGGGGGTAAGGCCTGGCGCGCAGGGAGAGGTAGGGAGCGTCGCACCGGTGGGCTAGTAGAGAGGCGCCGGGGCTGGGAAGGCCGGCGTGGCCCTGGGTCCGGAGCGCCGGCCGGGGGCGGCCCCACCCCTCCTGGCCAGTGCCCGCCCCCTGCGCGCCCCGCCCCCTCCTTCCCGCAGCCCCCACCCCCGCCCCGGCTCCTCAACACAAACTTTCCGTCCCGCTCGCTCCCTCCTCCGCGCCCGGCGCCTCCCGCTCCAGCCCGGCTCATTCCGCACATTCCGGCCGGCCCCCTCCCCACGACCCCCCTTCCCGGCCCCCCTCTCGGCTCCGTCGGGCCCGGCGCAGCGGCCCGGCCGGAGCGCCCCCCCGAGCTCGGACCAGGTAAGCCGGGCGGACGCCGGGAGGAGGCCCTGCTGGGGAGAGGTGGCTTGGTTGGTTGGTTCTGGATGGGGAGGCAACACTCGAGGGGGGCTGGGTCCCCGAGCTATTGTCCAGCCTGAGCCGGAGCCCCGGATCTGGGTGCCGGGAAGTTTAGAGAGAAGGGGGGAAATCTCTCCGGGAAGCTCCGCCCCCCACCCTCTCCCCCCCGCGACGGGGACGCGTTGGTCGGGGGAGGTAAGGAAGCCGGGATATTGTGTCCCCCGTGCCATCGCCTGTCCCGCCGTCCGCGCTTGGGGTGTCGGGACGGGGACCTGGGGGCCGCCGAGTTTGGAAGGCCTGCCACCGGGCAGCTGGTATCCGGGGCGCCCAGTCCCGGGCCCCGCCGCCCTTTGGACTCGCGGCTCGCGCTCTCCGGAGCCCGCCCGGCTCCGGCTCCACGCAGGCCGCGGCCCGGCCTCCCAGCGCCCAGGCCAGTTCTGCGCGCGGTGCCCGCGGCTGCGCTGGATTATGGAGGGTGCCTGGGAGCAAAGCCGCGCTCCCTGGGAGTGTGTCCCCTGAGAGGCAGGGGCTCGAGTTCCCTCCTGTTCTGCTGCCTGCGTCGGGGTCGGGGTTCAGAGTTTCAATTCTGAGTTCTAGGAGCCTGGCCTGAAGGGGGCTGGATTTGGGGCCTTTTCTTCACCACACTTAATCAGGGCCTTTAAAGGGTTTAAGGCTGGCTGCCTGGTCCACCCCTTCTCACCCCCGTCCCCGTCCCCTCCGTTGTCTGGTTGTCTGTCATAACCTTTATTCCTGCTTGGGAAGGGAGGACCAGGGGTGCCATTCTGGGTCTGTTTTCCAGCCTAGTCAGGCCCTGGGGCAGTGTCATTGAGAGGCTCCTGTGTCACCTTTCCTGAATAGGGGTCCTGATTGGGGCTGAGAGATTTTTTTCAGGGCAAGGGGGAATGAGGCCTTGGGGGAGGGCTTCCCAGGGGGTGTCTCCCTCTGTATCTTCCCTCTCTCCAGATAGGGGCAGGACCACGTCAGGCCTGGACTTGTAGCTCAGGAGAACAGGGGATGGAGGTGGGGACTGGACACAGCTTGGAGGGGCTGATGCCCATGGTAGCTCTATCTGTCTGGTCTCCCGAGGCCTGGTTCTGTGTACACATATTCCAGCCCAGTGCTGGGGGTAGGACATCTCCTTTATCCGGATGCTGGGAGAGAATAAAATACTCCCAAAAGTTGGGATTTGGAGGAATTATGTCCCCTCTCTTCAGACTCCTGTAGTCCCCTTCCCAAGACCCTCTCCCCTAGGGACACCCCTCCCCCAAAGGTTGTGGTTCTGTGGTCTTCTGGGTCCCCGCTCACCCTGTGGACAGATGCATCATGCAGGACTGAGCTCTGTGGTTAGGATGACTTTAGGGGCCTTGGATGCCCCCTCCTCAGGCAGAGGCTAGAGCCAGTAGGAGCCTCAAGCTCTTGGGCCTTCCCCCACCCCTCCAGGGAGGGAACCCTAATGAATGCTAATTAGCGCATTTGGGCTGGGGAATGACTTCGTAGACTGGTCAGGGGTTGCCAGGAGAGAGCGACAGGTAAGTGTCCTGAGCCCTGCTCCAACCCTCACCCTCAGGTTGCAGACCCTGGTACGTTCTGCCAATTGGAGAAATACTAAACCAGGAGGAGATAGCTCAACAGAGGAGGTCAAGAAATTAGGGATCTGATCCAGCTGGACCTTTAACCAGTTATACCATCTTGTCAGGCCCCTTTGGGCCTCGGTTTCTCTGCTTGGAATAAATGACTTCTCAGGTCCCCTTTCTCTGAGCTCCTCCTAGTCTCAGTCTTCCAGTCTCAGTCTTCTCAGTCTTTCCTTCTCCCCCGATCGTGGAACCTAAACCTGGGTCTGGAAGTGGGTGGGTGACCAGTGGTCCAAGGAAGAAGACAAGGACAAACCCAGGGACTGAGGAGTAGCTAAACCAGGTGAGCAGGGCTGAAAAGGTTGCAGGCAACAGGTGTCAAAGGACAGGGAGCCTAGTAGAGTCGGGGGATCTTGCCCTTTGCAGCGGCCATGGGGTCTGTTAGGGCTGGATGGGGTCTGTGTTCAGAGGCCACTTGGATGTCCTGACCTTCTGTCCTACTCCCAGACCCCTCTGGGAGCCCCCAGGGCTCGGTGTGAAAGCTGGTTGGGAAGGAAGTTGTAAGTCCCGCCCACTGCCCCACTCAGGACGGGGAGGGAAGCAAGGGGCCAGTTCCCAGCAGGGAGAGTGGAGAAGGGAGCCATGAGGGATCCAAAGGCTGCAGTTTCTATGGAGGTGTCTAGGAGGTCGCAGCCTTCTCTTCCACCATGGGGGCTGCAGAAGCTGTGGGGTCCCAGGGTGACCTTGAGCATCCGGGTCTCCATGGACCTCTGGTCAGCCTGAGCCATGGCAGGAGCTTCTCTGGTCAGAGTTGGGGAGGTCAGTGATCACACTTGGCCTTGTCCCTCCCCTGCCCTCCTGGTGTTGTGCCAGCTGAGGGCTGCCTGCAGGAAGGACTGCTGCCCCCGGGGAGGACACTGGAGGAGCCAGGGCTCTGCTTGTCTTCCTGGACCGCAGGGGGCTAGAGGCAGGGCCAGAGAATTCCATACCCCTGCAGATCCCCAAAGCACAGCCCTTGGGTTTCCTAGAGTGCTGATTGTTTCCTGTGCTCCCTGCCAGGCCCGAAAGGACAGGAAGTGATAGAAGGAAATGAGAGTGCAACCGTGTGTGACTCTGGATGCATGCGAGAGAGAAGCAGTGAGCGGGACATTCGGTGTGGCTGAGGCGTGTGCGGGGCTGGATGCGCGGGAGAGAACCCCGGTCAGACAGCTGTGTGAGGCAGGACATGTGTATGAGAGGAACTGACTTTGTGACACGCGTGTGTGGCATTCTCTACATGTGACTGATGGTACGTATCCATGAGAGAAACTGAATCGTGGTGTGCTGCTGCACGTGTATGTGAGAACTCGCACCGGTGATGGTCCTGTGTGAGCGTGGCCGTCGCCCTGGGCGTCTGTGAAGGAAGCCATGTGCTCGACTGTGTGTGTGCCTGTGGGTGACACTGGGTGTGATTCACACGCTCACTCCGCGTGTGTGTGTGAGGGACACTGTGATTTATGATGCTGCGTGTGTGTGTGAGAAGCAGAATGAGTGACATTTTGTGTGACTTATGATGCTGTGGTGTGACCACTCGTGATGCTGTGTGTTGTGATGTGAGATGGCCACAGGTCTGCCTTTGTGTGACTGCACATGACACTTTGAGTAAAAAGATGTGGTCGACTCTGACAGTGTGATGTATGTGGCACGATAAGTTACATCACTGTGTGTGCAGAGAAGTGGTTTTGAGCAGAGCGTGGATACAGTGTGTGAGCGGCACCCCAGAAAGTGGCTCTGCGTGAGAGAGACACCGTGTGGGGTGTGACTGAGCCTGGCTCCCTGGGAGGTCACTAGCTGGGCTTGTTTGGGACTGGCAGTGTGGTGACATCCTCTGGACTGTGCCAGATGGGGTGTAGGATGCCATGTGGGGCACGTTTGGGGGCCTGTGACCCTGATGCATATGGCATCTGTGTGGAAGGCCATGAAAATGATACTGATAAGGCTGGCCGATGGCTCACGCCTGTAATCGTAGCACTCTGGGAGGCCGAGGTGGGAGGAGCACGTGAGCTCAGGAGTTTGAGACCAGCCTGAGCATGAGTGAGACCCCATCTCTACTAAAAATAGGAAAATTAGCCTCTACTAAAAATAGAAAAATTAGCCAGTTGTTGTGGCACGTGTCTATAGTCCCAGCTACTCCAGAGGCTGAGGCAGGAGGATCGCTTGAGCCCAGGAGTTGGAGGTTACAGTGAGGTATGATGGCACCACTGCACTCTATTTCTATTTTTTTTGAGGCAGAGTCTCACTCTGCTGCCCAGGCTAGAGTGCCGTCGCATCAGCCTAGCTCACAGCAACTTCAGACTCCTGGGCTCAAGTGATCCTCCTGCTTCAGCCTCCCGAGTAGCTGGGACTACAGGCATGAGCCACCGTGCCTGGCTAATTTTTTGTTTCTATTTTTAGTTGCCTAGCTAATTTTTTTTCTATTTTTAGTAGAGATGGGTGTGGGTGGGGTGGGGTCTCACTCTTGCTCAGGCTGGTCTCAAAATCCTGAGCTCAAGTGATCCTCTGGCCTCAGCCTCCCAGAATGCCAAGACTGTGTTTCAAAAAAAGACACTGATAAAGACAGGAAGAAGGAATGTACTTAATGCCACTCAATTGTACTCTTAAAAATGGCTAATACAGTAAATTTTATGGTATGTGTATTTTACCACAATAAAATTTTTAAAAACCAGAAAGGATAAAACAGCAACTGAAAGTACTGTAAAAAAAAAAAACAAAACAGAAAGGAGAGAAGTGCGAGTAGCAATGCACAGTGCACGTGTAGGACAGTGGCTGTGTGAGACCGTGGGAGAGCGGGAGGGAGGGCACAGAGGACACCTGTGTGTTCACAGAGGACACTGACTGTGGGGAGATTGACCAAGTGGCTGGTGGCAGTTCAGTGGATGACACGGTGCAAGGGGCCTCGCGTGTTCGTTAAGGACTGTGAAACCCAGTTACCCGATTTGCCCCACTAGGTACCTGGGAATCCCTCCCTGGGAATGGGACAAGGTGAGGAGGACAGTCTCAGAGCTGGTAAAGGGAGCGCAGGGAGCTGGGCACTGGGCGTCTTCTCTCCGCAAGGGGCTGGAGGGCTCTGAGTCCCTACCCTCCTACCCCCTGCACTACCCTGGGAAGAGGGCCTGGGGGCTGTCCCACCCCCCCACTGCTCCCTGAGAAAGCCCCTACCCCAAGTAGTGGGGGAGGAGGGGCAGAGTCTTGATTCCCAAATTGGAAGCACATTAATGGGGGGGAGGGGAAGGGCCCCTCCTCCCTCCTGTGGGCTCTGCAAATTGCTTCCTCCTGGAAAAATCAAGACCCTGCTCCAGGGAGGAGGGTGCTCCCTCCCCAGCCTGGCAGGGTGTGGCCACTTTGCAGGGTCCCTCAAGGGTCCCTGGGCTAGAGGTGGGAGAGGCAGATGCCATTGCTACCCCCTCCCCATTTGGTCCCAACCAGAGCCAGAGCATGGCCGCTTCTAGGGTGGGAGCCTCTGGCAGCTGGAGAACAGCTGGCCCGTGGGGGAGGAGGGAGGAAAAGGCAGAGAGGGCGGGAGGCTCCCTTAGCCCTCCCCAGCTGCCCTCCCGTCCTCAACCCCCTGGCCCGTCAGCCAGCATAGGTTTGAGGGCAGAGATTTGAGAGGAAAATGCTGATTCCACTGATCTTCCTCAGTTTGAGTGATGTTCTCACTCAAAATGATAGCGCTTTGCGGGCTGGGGTCCTTGCAAGGGTGGACAGCTGCTGGCTGCTAGAGCCAGTAAGGGCACAGCTCAGTTGTCCTCCCAGTGGGGCGAGTGCAGGGGGAGGGGTGCCCCCCTGCACCACTGGCCTCTCCAGGGCAGGGCAGCCCACGCTTCAGGCCGTCCCTTCCTCTCCACTGAGAGGAGCTAGAGGCCAGGTGGTCTGGAGGCTGCAGGGCCTGGAGGGGGATCCAGGGCCTCTGCAGGGCCCCGGCTCTGGCCTGGATCCTGGAGCTGTCCAGCCAGTTCTTCCGGCAGGTCTGGCCCCAGGGTGGGGAGTGGGCAGCAAGGTGCCCCTTATCTCCCCCAGGGCCCCACAGCCTGCTCACCCAGCCTCCCACTCCCATTCCTGCCCCCACCCAGGGGCCTTCTGAGCCCGAAGGCTGAGGGCCCTGAGAGGGAAAGGGGTGAAGCAGAGAGCGTGAGTCCCCCCAGGGCTGCAGCCCGCCGTCCTCTGCAGGGGCACAGGCGAGGTATTCTGTGAGGAGGTGGAGGGTGGGGGCCCCTAGGACAGCACTGGGATGTCCTTGACATGGCCCTGTGTGGCCTCCCTCAACACTCCCTGTCTCTGGCCTGCCCTGGCCTCTGGGTCTCTGTCCTTGTCCCTGTCTTTCTCTTTCTCTTGGTCCCTCCTGGCTTGCACCTCCCCCGCTGCCCATCCATATCTGAATTTCTTGGTCCGCCACCGCCTGTAGCATGTCTCCCTCTCTCTGGGTCTTTGTGGGTTGTGATCACTGTCTCTCCTTCCCACCCGCCAGCTGTCTCTCTGTCCTTGGGTCTGCCCCTGCCTGCTGTCTGTCTCCGCATTTCTCCTCCTCTGGGTCTCCCAGACTTCACTCCCCTGGTCTCTTGTCTGACTCTTGCTGGGCTGGTCTTTTTGTCTCTTGCCCTCTCACCTTCTGGGGCTCCCCTGTCTCCTTGCCTGTCTCTCTGGGTCCTTCTCCCACCTCTCTTTACCCCAGGCCCAGGCTCCCCCCACCTCCCTCACACCAGTCTCAGCCCCGCCCCTCCCCTTCCTCTCCCCCTCTTGGTGGCAGCCCAGCAAGGCAGAGGCTCTCCACACCTGGGGGCTGCCACCCCAGGGGGCCTGCCCTCTTGGCCCCAGCCACCCCCCTCACCAAGCCTGAGGCTCACATTAGCCTCAGTCGTGTCGGCATCTGTCCAGGGAGCTGCGGCCCCCTCTGTCACCCTGGGCAGGGTCCTAGTGGTTTGGGGGTCTAGGGAGAGGAGGTGGCTCATGCCAGTCTCTGTCCTCACCCACAGCAGTAACTCTGGGGGAGCAGTGCTCAGGCCTCCTGCTGCCTCCGTCTGAGATCCCAGCTCAGCCTCCAGCCTGGGGCGGCTGCCTGCCAGTGTGTGTGGCTCGGGGTGCAAAGATTCTCATTTGGTTGTCGGCAAGACCCGAGTGCCCGCACGGCACACCTGCACACGTGTGCTCCTGTGCATGGCTATGTATGGGGGGTGCCACCTGCGGGCCCTGTGTTGGCGCCTCTGCCCCAGGAGTGTACCTGGAAAGTGAGTCTTGCATGTACCTAGGAGCCAGCAGAGAGGAGGGGCGGTGGTCCCAGTCTATCCTTGACACGTCCTTTGGGCCGCCCCCAGGCTCCCCTCCCCCTCACCAGCTGCCAGCGGTCCCAGCCAGGGGCTGCCCGCCCCGCCCCCCCAGTCTGTCCCAGCTCCCAAGCCTGCTGCTGTGTTCGCCATATTTGGCCACAGTGCTCCCGCGGGGGGCGGGGCGGGGCTGACATCACCCCAAGAAGGGGGGGCACAGCCTGGGTGAGGGGAGGCAGGCAGAGACTTGGGGGAGGCAGGAAAGTTGCTTTGGAAGTCTGGGCTGCCAGGGCCCCCCATGCGCTGGGCCCCTGCTACTCTTTGGGATGCCTCGGGAAGGATCTGGTGGGAATGGGTTGGGGACTTCGTTGGAGGGGTCTTAGCTCATTGTAGCCCCTCTGCTCCTTCCCCCCTGAGAGCCCCATGGCAGTGTCAGCGGATACCAGGGGGAGGCCCTTCATCCCAACTACAGATGCAGTTTCCTGGGGTGAGAGACAGGCTGGGGATGGGGGGGGGGTCTGGCCCCTCTGACTGGTCAAGACACAGCTTCCTCTCTCTCCCTGGCTGCCCACAGGCCATGAGAGAGAGATTCCTGGTGGTCTTGGAGGCTTCACAGTCCAGGCTATACAGCAGCCTGGGGGGCCTTAAAATTGCTCGAGCTGCTTGGCCTGAGGGATACCTCCTGTCCTAGGCCCCATGGATGGGCTCAGGGCAGTTGCTGTGGTAGCTGGGCCTCCTTTCTCTCTCCCAGAGGTGGGGTTTCTCAGCCCCCTCCCCTTGCCCCACCAGTTTATGAGACTTAAGCTAGATCTAGTACTTACTTGCTGTGTGCCCTTGGGCAAGTTGCTTCACCTCTCTGTTTCTTTGATTCCTGTGAAATAGGAATAAAATAGTATCTACCCCATAGGGTCATTGTGAGGACTAAATGAGTCAATGTGGTAAAATCCCAGAGCAGTACCTGGCATATGACAAGTACTGTTCTTAGTAGTAACTTCCAGATCTATCTGACATTCAGGCCCTCCCACCCTATTCCACTAGAGACAGCCTGACAGCCTCCAGCCTCACCACACAAACAGGAATTCACGTTCCTCTCCCTGGCTTCTGACAGGGTCCCACCTCTCTATCCTGCCACCACACCTCCCACTGCCCAGAGTGGAGTGCCAGGGTCTGGCCGTCTTGGGCTGTGAGGCTCCCAGGACCTGATGTATTAATAATACACTGGGGCTGAAGGGGCTTGGGGGGTGCCGTGGGGCTGCCGGCCATGGGGACTGGCTGGGTGCCGTCTGGATGAAGAACCCAGCCTGGAGTGCAGGGAACTCGGTTTGCAGAGCCCTGGCCCAGCGCGATGTGGGCCAGGCCAGGGGCCAGCCCGTGGGTGGTTTATGGGCTGTGTGGGCTGGGGAGGTGCGGGAACAGGAAGTGGGATGGCGGAGCGGGTGGGGTCCACCAGGCTGCGGGCCAGGCACCTTCTCAGCGGCTTCCCCACCCGCTCCCTTTTTGTAATTCCCGGGGCAGTTCCCCCCCACGTTTAGGCTCCTTGGCAGCGGTCTGGTCAGTTATCTGTTTGGGGACGGGTAAGCTGTGCCCTCCCTGGGTCCATGGCCCTCCTCATCCCACGAGGGTGCCCAGCAGGGCGTGCTGTGCTGGGGTGAGACCAGGGGCCGGGTCCCTGGTTGGGGGTCTGGACTCCGGGAGGGGGACTGAGAGAGTGAGAGCCCAAAGCCCCGCCCCTGCCCTGCCTTTGTCCTGCTCTCTGTCCTCATGATGCCTCAGCAGCTGCATGGTCCTGTGAGCCTCAGTTTTCCTCTCTGAATAATGGGCATCAGTCCTTGCCTTCCTGCTTGAGTTTTGTGAGGGCTGAGAGAATATGAAAATGCTCTTTACCCACAAAAGTACTGTGTCCATATAAGGCTTCATTAGTGTTGTCATCGACCCCCTCTGTCATGAGCCAGGCATGTGGTTGGTACTTTGTCATGATCTAATTTAAATTTTAACCCGAAAGCTCAGGGAGACCCTTTCCTCATTTTACTGGACTGAGGCTCAGAGAGGTGAAGGAGCTCATCCGAGGTCACACAGCTCTGAATCAGCTTAATCCCTGGTTGCCTCCATCCCACCTGGAGCACCTGCCCCTGGGGTGGGGCTGGGTGGGGGCAGAGGTCCAGAGCAGCGGCTAGGGGGTGGAGCGTGCTGTGGTCGGGGAGGACCTTGGCCCTGATCCCTCTGCATCTGCCCCAGGCTCCCGGTGCCCAGTGGGCTCAGGCCCAGAGCCCAGAGCAACCAGCACCATAGCGTCCAACAGCTGGAACGCCAGCAGCAGCCCCGGGGAGGCCCGGGAGGATGGGCCCGAGGGCCTGGACAAGGGACTGGACAACGATGCGGAGGGCGTGTGGAGCCCGGACATCGAGCAGAGCTTCCAGGAGGCCCTGGCCATCTACCCGCCCTGCGGCCGGCGCAAGATCATCCTGTCGGACGAGGGCAAGATGTACGGTGCGTGTGGGGGCCCAGAGACACTGGACCGCCTCCCAGCCACTCCCCGCTCTCTGCCCCCTCACCCAACCGGTTTGGCGAAGTCCCCAGGCCCACGGCCCGCCGGCGAGTCTGGGCGTGCAAGCCTGTGTGTCTGGATCCGCCATGGCCTCCTCACAAACAAGCCTGGCCTGCCCCCCCCAGCTGGCCCACACCTCTGCACCCGCCGCCCTCTCCCCTCCGCGGGCATGGAGGTTTCGGGCTGACTCAGTTGGCCCAGGAAATGGGGTCAGACCGGGTGCTCCAGGCACGGCCTGGAGAGGGTCCTTGCCTGCAGGATGTGGGAAGGAGGCCCGAGGGCCGTGGCCTGGGCGGGGGGTCCCCACACAGGTCCCTCCAGTGTAGGGGAGGTGGCTCTGTGACCACGGCCTGTGTTGGGAAGAGGGCTGGGGGAGGTGGGGACACGTTCATTCCTCAGACCCCTCGCCAGTCTCTGCCGTTTCCCTGGCCTCTCTCTCTGCCCTCTTGCCAACCTCTAGAGGGGACGTCTCCTCTTGTCCAGCCCTGAGACGGCTTTCCCAGAGCTGCGTTTGAGGGAGAACTTGGCTCCCCTCAGGCCTCCCTGGTGGCCCCTGGTGGAGCAACGCAGGCCGCAGCTTCTCCCTCCAGCGCCCGGGGCCACGGCGGGTGTGGGAAGCAGTAGGGGCCGCTTGTGTCCCTTGGCCGCACCCCTCTGCCATCCCACCCTGGGCCCCAGAGCCCCACTGTGGGGGCAGGCAGATGCTCCAGGGCGCCTCCACAGGGCGGGGGCCATCTGCCCCCACTGCTACCTCCCCAATGGCTGGGGCAGCCCCACGGGGTATTTTTAGCCAGGGCGGAGGGAGTGGGGCTGGTTCTGTCATCGCAGAGGAATTTGGAGAATTTGGCCGGTCTGGGGAGGCCATGGGGTTGGGGGGCAGAGGGCCTGGATCTGGGAGTAGAGGTATACACCCTGAGGATGCTGACACACGCAAGTGCCCTCCCTGAGACCCTGGCCAGCTTCTGGGCCCTCAGAGGGGCCGCGGCGCTGAGCAGAGCCCCCCACCCCAAGGCTGACAAGGTTCTCTCTCACGGGGCAGGAGCAACACTGGTAACCGGTGACATGGGAATGACGGGCACAGGGACATGGTAACACGCTCAGTGACACATCTTGACGCAGTATAGGAGGCACATTGGAGGCCGTCAGTCCTTCCTGGTCTTTCTTCACTAAGGAAAGGGACTTGTCCAGGGTCTCCCCAGTGGCAAGGACAGCGCTGGGACAGGAGCCCGGTGCAGATCCCCTTCAGACTGGCGTGGGGACGTGTGGACATCCACCATCTCACTCACACACACCCCCACCTGCACACTCAGAGCTTTGGGGCTGGTGACACGGGTGGCGTCCCTGGGGGCTGGAGTGGCTGGGTGCCATGTAGGGACAGGCCCCGCCAGCACTGTTCTGCTGACCTGTGCCACACACCCCGTCTGTCTCGGGGAAGCCCAGCAGGGCGCCTGGCACTGCTCAGTGCCCCCCCTCCCCCTCCCCCCCAGCTCTGGGCCTGCCCTGCTGGCAGTGTGGGGGGACTTGGAGCGAAGAGAGTGGGAAGGGACCGGTGTTTTGGGGAGGGTCAGGGGTCTCCTGCCTCCAGCTCCGCCCTTTGCCCAGGCCTCATTTGTCCTCTCGCCCCAAATCAGGTCGCAACGAGTTGATCGCACGCTACATTAAACTGAGGACCGGGAAGACTCGGACGAGAAAACAGGTAGACGATTCACGCTGGGCCCCTCTGCCACACCCACTCTCCCCGCCTCCCTCAGCCCCCCGCCTCCGCCAGCCAGGGCCGGTTCTGCCCTGCCCCCTCCTCAGAGCTGCTCCCTACCCAGCTGCCACCCTCCTTGTCCATCATGCCCCCACCCTCCCTCTCCCGGCAACTTCACACACTCCCCAGCAGGTCCGTTCTTCTGGGGAGGTGGCCCCACTGTCCTCTCCAACCACCCAACACCTGGCCCATGGCCTTTGCTTCACGGACCACAGATAAGCCCACGGGGCTGCTGGGCTCCTGCGTGGTACCTGCCCCGAGTGGCCCTGCCCAGCAGGGAGCCACATGGTCAGAGAGGAGCGTGTGCAGGGCACTGTGGGACAAGTGTCCCACCCAGACCGGGCAGGCATCCCAGAGGAGGTGGCACTTGGGAGGCATTTACAGAGGGAACGGCACTTAGCCAGGCATAGACTGGGAGAGGTCCCTCCATCCAGCCTGAGGAAGGCGGGTGTGTGAGTAATAACTGTCGAACACCCTGGCTGAGCTGACCTTGTATTAATGCACTTAGTCTTCTCGGTGACTTTATAAGGTGGGCACAGACACTGCCTCCCTTTTACTGATGAGAAAACTGAGGCACAGGCAAGTTCAGTAACTGCCTCTAGGTCCCTCAGCTGCTGGGTGATTTGTCCAGGAGAGAGCCCTGCGGCATGTTAGCGGCGAGCAGTTCACCCCCCCACCCCCCACCGTGGTTCCCAAGCCACTGACTTGGTCACAGGCAGAGGCGCTTCGGACAGAGTAGCTCGTGGAAGAATTTGCTGCCCTTGTTATTACTGTCATCGCTGTAAACAGAAAGCTGTCCTGGGGGCGGGGCACGGTGGCTCACGCCTTTAATCCTAGCACTCTGGGAGGCCGAGGCGGGAGGATCGCTGAAGGTCAGGAGTTTGAAACCAGCCTGAGCAAGAGCAAGACCCCATCTCTACTAAAAATAGAAAGAAATTAATTGGCCAACTAAAAATATTTAGAAAAAATTAGCTGGGCATGGTGGCGCCTGCCTGTAGTCCCAGCTACTCAGGAGGCTGAGGCAGGAGGATTGCTTGAGCCCAGAGTTTGAGGTTGCTGTGAGCTAGGCTGACACCACGGCACTCTAGCCTGTGCAACAGAGTGAGACTGTCTCAAAAAAAAAAAGAAAGCTGTCCTGGGCTCAGAGGGGAACTCTGATTAAGTCTTGCTTCACCCAAAGAATGTGTTCGTGGGAACCTGTTTGTCACAGTGGGAAGGGGCCAGGGGTTACTGAGCTTGGTCACTTTGAACCGAGGCCCAAGCAGCAGCGGTGGGCACATCCCAGCCTTCGTTCTGCGTCCACCGTTACACCTGCTCCCGTACGGCCCCTGAGAAGGCCACGTGGACAATGAGCTTTTACAGACCAGCTGTTGACAGGCTCAGAATCATTTATTTTTTTTGAGACAGTCTTGCTCTGTCACCTGGGCTAGAGTGCCGTGGCGTCTGCTTAGCTCACAGCAACCTCAAACTCCCCAGCTAAGGCGATCCTCCTTCCTCAGCCTCCAGAGTAGCTGGGACTACAGGCGTGTGCCACCATGCTCGGCTAATACTTTTTATATATTTTTTAGTCGTCCAGCTAATTTTGTTTCTATTTTTAGTGGAGACAAGGTCTCGCTCTTGCTCAGGCTGGTCTTGAACCCCTGAGCTCAAATGGTCCTCCCGCCTCGGCCTCCCAGAGTGCTCGGATTACAGGCGTGAGCCACCGCGCCCGGCCCAGCTCAGAATTTTAAAAACCGCTGGCCTTAATCATTTTGTAAGGGTAGGGCTCCCTCTAACTTTATTCTTTCCTAGAACTCTAGGTTTTTATATCTAATATCCCCTTAAAAGAGGACCCATCCTACGGTTGTGAGGACAAGGTGGGTGGCATGTCTTTATGTGTTGTAAGAGCAACCAGCCAACAAGTTGGGTTTTTTTTTTCCCCTGGTCATTCTTTATTTTATTAATACTTTTGGCAAAGAAATGCAGTTTTAGTTTTTTATAGATACATACAGCAATTGACAGCAAGTATGGTGCCTGCACATGTTGACAGAAACAGCTAAACATTAAATTGAGATAAAGTTCCATGTGACTTTCAGCTGTCACAGAGTCGACCATTTTGGGGTGACCCTCTATGCCAAGGGTCCAGACGACTTGGTGGTGAAGCAAGTGGGCTCTGACGTCAGACCTAGTTCAAATCCTGGCTCTAGCATCCAGCTGTGTGACCCTGGATAAGTTCCTTAATCTCTCTGTTTTTGGTTCGATCATCTGTAAGTCAGGGATATTAAAATAGTACCTACTTCCTAGCTTTGCAGTAAAGATCAGGTGAGTGGACGTGTGGCGTGCTGAGAACGACAGTGCCTGTGCTCTGTAAACATCCATCACTGTGTCCTAGCAGGAAGCAATTGGTGATTTGGCTGGACGTGTCTGACTCCTGGGCGGGGTGAGGCAGCCAGAGGGGGCACCCACCTAGGTTCTAACCAAGTGGTGTCAGGGGCTGCCCAGTGTCACATACATAGTAGCTTTCAGGCAGTGATTAAGAAGAAAAATAAACTGTCTCTTGGCGGGGGTACAGACAGCTTGCGGAGAAAGCCTGCAGCGGGTGCTGGCGCTGCGGGTGCGAAGCCACCCCGGGCTCTGTTTGCTATTGTGGCCCAGAGGGGACGGTGGCGTTTGGCTTTTCTGAGGAGCGGGGTCGGATCCTTGACAGTGTCAAGGGTCTGTTGTGCAAGCCGGGCACACAGCCCGGGGTGTGCACACGCAGACTGCGATTAGCTCAGGTTTGCCCGCAGAGGCTTCAGGGAGAGGAAGTGCAATTAAGTGCACCCACTGTGTACGTAGATACCTTGGCATACATTAGTCCAGGGAGAAGGAAGGTGCGCTGGGGCAGGAAGCTGCACGAGCAGGGCAGGAAAAGCACCAGGCCTAGTTTTACAGGGCGGGGTTGTTGGAGTTGCAGGAGGACCTAGGCAGTGGTACAGGGGGAGATCTTTGGTCAAGGATGTGGCCTTGTTCTGGAATTTAAAGGCCAACAGAGCATCCTAGCCATTGCTAGCCCCCTGTGGTGCCAGTTAGTAAAAGATGTCTCTGAGAGTCACCAGTGAGGAAGAAGTCACCCCTTTCGGGGAGGGGACAAACACCCTTCCTTTGGGTTAGGAGCAGCCTTGTACCAGGGCACATAGCTTGGCAGCAGAACTTGGGCTAGATTTCAGTCCTCAACCTATACAACTGTACATGGTAGCCCTGGAAGCCACTGTAGGCTCTTGAGCAAGACAAGGCCAAGAAGAGAGCAGAATTGGCAGTGCCAAAAGATGTCTGCCCACAGGGCCCCAAGGTTCCCCCCATTTACATTTGGTCCCCCAGAGATGAGGGCTGGGATGCTCATCTGCCCGTGGCTACTCTGTGGCTGTGCCTCCTCACTGTCTGTATTTTCCTCTCTGGCGGGACTTGGGGCGGCCCCTAGGTGTCCAGCCACATACAGGTTCTAGCTCGGAAGAAGGTGCGCGAGTACCAGGTTGGCATCAAGGTACGTCGGGGCCGGACTGGGGCCTCCAGCCCCTCCCGGGCCCCTTACCCATGGCGCCTCCACCGCTGTCCACGCACGGCTCAGGCCCCTGCCTCGGCCGTTCCTACGGCCCCCTGTGCCTCCTTTCTGGCTACAGCTCTGCTCTGGCCTCTCCTCCGCTCTCTCTGTTCTCTTCCTTTCTCTCCCCACAGGTCTCTAGCCACTTGCAGGTTCTAGCCAGGCGGAAATCTCGGGAGATTCAGTCCAAGCTGAAGGTATGGGCCCCTGCCACCGGGCCTGGCCCTGCCCAGCACCCTCTTGGGCCCAGGCCTATTGCTGCTCTCTGGCCCCAGCCTGGGCAGGGAGGGGCAGAGAAGCTGTGAGGGGGTCTCAGAAACACAAGTGGCAGCAGGAAGCCCAAGCACCATGTCAGGCTACACAGGGCCACAGCCCCTGGAGACTGAACAGGAGCCCAAGGGGATAGCCAGCCCTACAGTGAGGAAGAGGGAGACCACCTGGGGGCCTCTAAGGCCCACCTCTCCTTTTCTCCGTTTTCTTTTTCTCCTTCCTCCTGACTGCTGCTTACTAACTGCATGGAGACTTCAGGTGGGCAGGGAGGAGGCACTGGGGGGTACGGGCTGGAGGGGCGTAAGAGGTGGGCATGGTAATTCCTCGCAGGCCTGGCTGCTCTGCAGCTGAGGATCTCAGTCTGGGGGTCATGACCTGGGCCCTTGTCAGGCCCCGTGTGGGCTGTGTGCTCTTTGCCGTGCCCCTGGACCTCCAGCAGACACCCACAGACCCTGGGTGCCAGCTTGTTCCTTCCCCATCCTCCCCTTTCCAGGGCTTTCCCGCACCTGGCAAGCACCCCTCTGTGGGGACGGGGAGGGTCCGCAGCTGCCTCTAAACAGCTTCCTTGGGCCCCTTGGGAGCTAAAGCCAGGTGGGCGCTGGGTGGAGGTAGGCGGAGACGCGTCCCCCAGCCCACACGGCCCTTGTGCATATCTCTTCTAACCCACCCTCTGGCTTTCTTTCCTTCGCAGGCCATGAACCTGGTGAGTAGCACTGCCCGCCCCGGGGGTGGGGCGGGGTGGGGAACCTGTGGCCTTGGGGCCACGCGTGGCCTTCTGGATCCTTGAGGGCAGCCTTTTGACTGAATCCGAATTTTACACAACAAATCCTTTTAATAGCCCAGAACATTTGATACAGGATTTTCAAATTACAGATTGTGGAATCACTTTAATAGGTTTGTAAGCAGCATTTTTAAAAGTGAAATACAGTGGTTCTCAAACTTTAGTGTGCATCAGAGTCACCTGGAGGGATTGTCAAAACAAATTTCTGGGCTTCCCCCTCAGAGTTTCTGATTCAGTAGGTCCAGGGCCTGAAAATGTACATTTCTTTTTTATTTATTTATTTATTTATTTTTTTTAATTGGGGGAAAACTACAAAGCATTTACAGTACAATGTTTACAGTCACAATTTGTAGTAAGCTGATTTCCCAAAATATATTACCACTCAAGTTGACTTATCTTGTTACATTCAAAAACCTACTCTGTCAAAGTAGTCCATAG
>CAUYMX010011193.1:0-14762 GCA_963573855.1 Lepilemur septentrionalis
GGGCAACAGAGTGAGACTCTGTCTCAAAAAAAGAAAAAAGAAAAACAATTGAAAATCAACACATTTACAGGTTCAATCTCTAATATGATATCGCCCTCCTTTTAACAAAGCAAAAAAAGCAGACCAAGGGATGATAGCAAGGGACTTCGGAGTTACCAGAAAAATGGGTGAAGGAGCTAAGGCTAAATCCTAAAATAGAGGAATCTGCATCGTTAGATGAGCCCTGGAGCAGAAACCCTGGACCCAGTCATCCATCGTTGGCACTGCACTGTGGTATCCCAGCTCTAGAGTGGTGCAGTTACTTAGGCTCTCAAGAGCCTTATTCCTCCAGCAAGAGGTAACCCCCTGCCTCTTTTACTGTTTCTGAATGGGCTATTCTTCCTGTCCCCTGTCACTTCCACCCACTGGTACATCTTACACCCTTTGCTGCTATACAGCAGGTCAGGCACGTCTGTGGCTTGCCCTGCAAAGCCCCCAAGACAAGCTGGTATGTCTTCAGAGGCCACATTTCCTGACCTGGGTCTGTTCACAGCCCAAGCTGCACTGGACTTAGGTTCGAGCTGCTCTCAGCCAGGGACTTCAAATGGCCTCTAGCCAAGTTTTCTTTGTAGGTAATTTTCCTAGGGTCACCTCTGGTTGCTCACACACTCCAGTTGGCCCACAGGCGTCTCCCTGCCCACCAGAGTCACATATTTATTTCATCTGCCTGATCTGTAGGCTCTTAAATTTGCAACCTAAGCCTACTCTTAAGCCACTTCCAGCATGCTCCTCATTGGTTATCTCACACTTCTGCTTGATTCCCAAAACACCAGACAGAATATACATATGCTGCTTTAAGCTGCCTGGGTTCAAATCCCAGCCCTGCCAAGCGCTAGCTGTGTGAATTGGGTGAGTGATTCCCCTACGCTTTAAATATGGGAGGACAATAATAGTATCTACCTAGCAGGGTTATTGTGAGAACTGAATGACTTAATATCAGAAAGTGCTTAAAATAGTGTCTGGCACATCCAGGAAAACCATAGTGTTCCCAGGACCCCATTTTTGGGTCTGTACCTACATAGGTGGGTTTTACCATGTTTGGAGGACTCTGGACAAAGGAACACTGTCTTCAGCAAACTACTCGTGTTCAGTGGGAAATGAGGGCACTGGCCTCGCCGATTTTCTGGAAGCCTAGGTGCCCGACATGCTTGGCAGCCCTGCTGGCCTCAAAGGAATGGCAGACCCTGGTTGGCAGGCGGAGTGGAGCACGTCTCAAAAACTCCCGCCTTCCTGCCCTTTGGAAACCCAGGAGTTTCAGGCTGTGGTTTCCTTGCCCAGGCGTCAGGGCCTGGGGAGCTGCCAGGGGCCTTTCAACCCTCCCGCCTGCTGAGCCCGGCAGGGATTGTGTAAGAGCCCCCCACGCCTGCTTGCTCCGCCAGCATGCCCAGGCCTGCCGGTCCTCTCAGAGAGCTGTGCCAGAGGACCAGGCTCCTGGGACCCACACAGGTCTGGCCACCTTGGGAGGCTCCTACCTGGCAGGGAGAGGGTGGGGAATGTCTCTTGATGTCCCAGGCCTGTCCCCAAGGCCTGTGGAGCCTGCATGTGAGCAGAGGTAAGGAATCTGGGAGAGGTGACTTTGCCGTGTACACCCACAAATGCCACCACCGCCTGGCCAGGGGGCCACCATGCTGGTTTTTGACTGCCTGTGCACGTGGCCCCTTTGGTGTCTCCAGACAAATGCCTGTGCCATTCCCTGGCCCTCGTCCCCACATCCCCGCGTGCGTGCGCCTATTTGCACAGCCCGAGTTCCATGGGTGGGTTTTGCTTCAGCTCGGCTTACAGCTCGTGGGCGGGTGGGCTCAGCCTCACGCCGTGGTAGGTGAGGGTGCTGCTCCGGGGAGCACGTGAGCACACACCTGGGGGCCCTGCCTGTGGATGCTTGCAAGAGTGTTGCACATGAGGGACAGTAGGACACCTCTATGGGACTTCCTGCCACATGGCCCTGTGCAAAAGACCAGGAAGACCAGGAGCCCTGAGGAGGCCCAGCTGAGGGTCTGTGTGCCCACACCAAGCCAGGGGTCCCAGGTGAGCTTGAGGTTGAGGAGCGGCAGGCTCTCGGACACCCTGCAGCTGACTCCTCTCTGTTAACCCCACGTGGGGCTTTCCTACCTGCCTTTCCTGGCAGGGAAGCCCTCCCCAACTCCAGTTTTCGGGGAGAAGGTCTAAGGGATGGAGGGCGCAGGCGGACTGAGGCCACATGGCCTGCTGGACTGGCTCACTCCCCTGCCACAGGGGAGTACAGACAGGGTGACCAGCTGTCCCCGTTTGCCAGGGACTGACGGATGGATTCTCAGGCTGTGGAACTCTCAGTGCTACAACCAGAAAAGT
Organism: Lepilemur septentrionalis; assembly: GCA_963573855.1. Taxonomy (NCBI): domain Eukaryota; kingdom Metazoa; phylum Chordata; class Mammalia; order Primates; family Lepilemuridae; genus Lepilemur; species Lepilemur septentrionalis. The sequence continues at coordinate 2,368 of CAUYMX010011193.1, forward strand.
CCCGGGCAAACTGGGACATGGTCACATTGGTCCACTTCTTATTTGCCCACTGCAGAGAATGACATTTCTTAAGAAAGGTGTGATCGCCACCACGAAGAAGAGTCCTTGTGGCCCTCAATCCACAAGCAGCCTCCCACTCAGATCTGCTCTCTTGGCCACGAGGACCCAGGGAGCCAGAGCCGGAGGCACAGGGGGAGCATGTGGTTTGCACGTGGCAGAGCACAGGACTGAGGGGCTTGGCGAGATCACAGAGCCAGCTGCTGCCTGCGGATCAGGACCTCCCAGGAGGGCACTCGGCTGCTCTGCTCCGGGAGAGCCGCTAATCAGGTCCACAGCACGGAGATCTGTCCTTTCTCCATCCAGCGGGGTCGAGCATCCCCAGAAGAGGGGGAGGAGATTTCCCAGGCTCCTCTCAAAAATGTTCTTTCCTCCCAGAGGGTCCTGAGAATCTCAGGGGGGGAAAGGTGAGGCTCTCACTTCAATGATTCTGTAGGAAAATCCCCAACAGGAAGCAGCACTGCCCCCAAACTAAAACCCCACCGGGGCAGGGAAGACAGGCAAGGCAGGCCCCTTTGCAGGGAAGCAGGAGCCCCACACTCATTTCAGCCCAAGGGGAAAGCCGGTCCTCACCCGCCTGACCCTACAGCTGCCCTGGGCTGTCCACAGCTTCTGCCAATTCTCTTGGGCCCAGCAGGTGGTAGCCGGCCTGGACTGGAGGCCACTTCCCGGCCCCTGGCAGCGTCTGTCTTCTGCTGACACCATCCTCTCGTGGTTGTGGTGCCGTGAGAGTGTCACCTCCAAAGCACCGGCCAGACACCTGCCCAGCCACGTGGCTGCCGGCACGGTCCCCCAATTCCCTCTTGCTAACCAGAGAAGAACAAGGCCGAGCTCCCAGGGACAGGGCAGCATGGCTGAGTGTCCCACTCTCACCTGGACTGTTCACAGGGCCACAGCGCCCTGAGGCACAAAGTCCTTGGCCAAGACACGTTTTTGAGAACCCAACGTATTAATCATCGTGCCATTAATCAGTCTCCGCTTGGGCCCTCTGTGGTATGTTCCTCAATTAAGATTTTCAGGATGATGTGTTCCAGAATGTTCCTCAGACGTCTCCACTCTCTAGAGGCTAAATTTGGACGCAGGGACATTCATGAGGGAAAGCAAAGGGTGCTTCAGTGCCTGCAGAAGCAGGCGAAAGAAATGAGACGTTAGCGTTTGTAAGTGAGCCGACATGAACTGAGACCGCACTCAAAGCGGGGACGGACGGGCATCAAGAAACATTCTTCGCCGAGAACCTCGGCTTTTAAAGCTTCAAGCTTCCTGGCAAACTGTCGCCTGGCCTGGCGATAGCAGGGGTTCCCTGTGCTTTCTCCATCGGTCCCAATCCCCTCGCTGTGCTTCCACCTGGGCGGGGAGCTCACACGGGGGATTCACTCCCAGGCGAGGTTGACGCTGCTCCTAAGCAGGTCCCTTTCCCTCCCCACCTCAGTCCCGTCATCTGGGGCTGAGAGGAGGGGGGATTTCTGAGCATGTGAGCACCCACCCCCTGCAGGCCCTGTGAGCTGGGTGGAGGCGGGGCAGGTCTTGTTGTGCCCCACTCAGCAGGGCCTGGGCCTTGTTCACACAGCTATCCGTCATCAAGAAATGATCATGCACCTGCTCTGAATCTAAGGGAACTGGGCCCAATGTTGCTAAGTCCCCTTCTGAGGGTGCTGAGACTTATATCATGCCAGCGCTATAAGAGGAGAGAGAAAACAAACACACCTCAAACAGCTACGCCACGCACCCCTGCCGTGGGAGCCTCCTTCTACACATGGGGACACTAGGCCCAGAATGGGCCATGGTCAGGAATACAGCCCCAGTGGCCCTGGTGGTCCTGTCTCCAAGCTGCCCACCTGCCTCCCACGGAACGACTGGGGCTGTGACTGACACCAGCTCTGAAAACTGAGACCAGGGCACACCAGAGTGGCCGGAGCACTTCTGAGCACAGGTAGGGCTTGGCAAGCCCCTGAGGCCAGGGTAAGGGGTGAGGGATGAGGGGCAGAGCAGGGGTGACAGTCTGACCAGCTCCAAGCAGACACTCCAGTTGTGCCTTTCCACCTTGGTGCATGTTACGGGGCTAGAACCTGAAGACCTGCCCCATCCGTGGCTCGGTAGACGACCCCAGCCACAGCCCTAGCAGCTTTAGATGTAACGGGTAGGAAGGCCACCAGGAGAATGGCAGCTACTGTAGCTCTGGGCTAGACATCGTTTTGAGTCCTAGACACACACTAACTCAGCTCAATTCTATAAGGCTTGCTGTTATCCCTACCTTACAGAGAGGGAAACTGAGGCAAAGGGTGGGTAGGCATTACCCAAAGTCATACAGATAGTAAGTGGCAGAGCTGGGATTTGAGCTCATGCCATCTGCAGTTGCAGATGCCCTCAGCTTTCAAGGGGAAAAGTCACCTGCCATAGGCAACCCTGCCACCACCAACACAGTGGTCCCTCTGGCCACCGCGTCACCTTAATCGTCACAGACAGAACTTCGCGGTTTCCTCTGCTCATGAGTAAGGAGTTTTATTTTCACAACCCAGAGACCTTATTCCCCAGCAGATGCCTCTGGGATGGCCTGGGGTATGGAAGGCTTCCCAGATGGGTGATGTCTCCTTGTCAGCGAAGATGCTTCTGGTGGGACCTGGTGACCTGGGGGAAGCACATCATGCAACCGTTTGTTGTCAGAGGCTCAGCGGAAAGGTCGCCTACTGCAAACTCAGCACGGGCAGGCGCTCCCTTGGGGTGGTTCATGGCATCAGTAGCCGGTTGGTCACATCGCCTTGAACGTCGTTCCAGGCTACCTGTCCCCCCGCCTTGCTCTAGGGCTGTGTGGGCCTGGAGGCACAGCACTGTGCAAGGTTCCTTTAGGGGCCCACAGGACACGTCTCTCCCGGGCCTCAGCTCCAGCAGGACAGTGTGGCTGGATGGTTAGGAGCACAGGCCCCAGGTGCCCCCCTTGTCTGGGGCAAGAGCCTGCCAGCACTGGGCTCCCTGCCGGGCTGTGCGCGGTGCTCTGGGTCCGCAGGCCGGAATCAAAGCTCCGCCAGCTCCTCAGGTGGGTGCGAGGAGGCGCCACACACCTCTCGACACACCTCAGCCGGCTCTCATCACCAGGGCAGGCTGGGCTGCTCCTCATAGCTCCTTTCGTTTTTCCTTTACGGACCCTGCAGGTCTGGGACTAATCATGTCCGCTCTGCCCCGCTGCGCTCCGGGCTCCACGGACACCCCAAGGCTGTGGACCAGCGCTGCTCCTGCCGTCCTCTCCTTCCTACCCTGTTTCCTTACCTAACTTCTTCAGGGATTTTTTCCCCTAATGTCCTTTAGATATTTCTCTAAACGTCAGAACTGAGGTCTGAATTAATTAAAGTGGTAACTTTTAGAAACGGTAAAAAAAACTAGAGCCCTTATACCCAGAACACTTAACTCACATGGTATGTCATTTAAGTCTCACACCAATCAAGGCAGGTGTGCCCATTTCACAGAAGGGGAAACGGAGGCTGGCAGAGGCCTCGCTTTGCCCCATCCTGGCTGCGTGAGTGGCTGCCCCCCTCCCGGCCACCCAGCCCAGACACAGCTTGGTGACCCGCCCCTTCTCCCATGTCACCTACATGCCACTTTCTGTTTCCTCAGTGTCATTCTCTGGCCTTTTGAGGGTACTTTCCAAAACATTGTAATGTTCACTCCATTATTTGAGGATGAGTGAAAAGTCTGCCACCTCTCTGCATGGCCCCTGCTCCACAGATGGCACCTAAACCAAATAATTCACATTTGGCCTCTCCTCCCGTGACAGACAGGAATGTCCCTGGGAGTGCCAGCATGCTGCTGTGGCTTGTGGAAGTGTGGTCCCATGCCCCCAGGAACAAGCCACAGGAGCTGGGAACACTGCGGCACCCAGCCCCCTCCCTGGCCTTTTTCTGGAACATCGATCTGGACATTCCATGGCTAGGCCTGGGCCGGTCCCGCACAGATCCCCAAGCAGCTGGCAAACGCTGGCCACCTAGCCTGGCCACCAGAAAGGGGTCCCTGAGGAAGGCCTGGGACCCTGAGGGCCTCCCAGATTCCCAGGGGAATGCAGAGGGGAAACCCCCCCAAAGCTGGCTGCTCTCGGAGCCTTCCTGTGAGCTGAGCCCCTGAAGCTCCGAAGCTCCTGGTGGGCCCAGAGCTGAGCTGCTCTGCAGAACAGAAAGGGAGCAGCCGCGCTTTCCCAGGAGACGTGTCCCATCTCTGTGACAAAGCAACCTACAATTTATAACTGCTGGTAATGTCCCTTCTTGGTATTCAAAGCTCATGGTTGTTGCTTTTCAAGAAACTGTGGCAGTGCAGTTGTGGGTATTAACTCTGAGGTCACCCAGCTCTGCCCTGAGGGCTCCAAGTCCTGTCCTCGGGTCTCCTTCCAGGGCCCATAGCCATCCCGAGGTCTCAGGCCAGGGCCTCGCAGGACACACTGGGTTGGTGAGCTCTGAGCTCTCACCCCAAACTCCCACCAGAAACAGACTTTCCTGGGCTCACAGTCCAGGAACAATGTGTGTGTGCTTGTGTGTGCACCCAGGTGGTGGCCTCCTTGTCTCCTGCACAGAAGCACGTCCTAATCTGTCCACAGGCAGCCGTGCCCAGTGCTGCCTCAGACTGCTGGAGGTCAGGGGACTGGTCTGGCAGAGGGTCCAGCAGGAAGGATGGGGACAGAGCCAAGCCTGAACCCCTGGGAAGCAGTGTTGGGGGCCCCTGGCTGGTCTTCAAGGGCTCCTGGTAGCTGAGGGAGGCTGCCTGGCTACCCAGACAGGAGCACGGCGCACGAGTGGCTGCTGGGGACAGGCCTGGTACGGCCCAGCCTTGACCTATCGTGTCCTCTCTTCTCTAGGCAGACCCTGGTCTGGTCCCCCCAGACCCTGGTCTGGTCTCTGGGTGTCAGTACAACCATGAACACGCATCCCATGTTCCGAGTGCGGCCAGACGTGTGTATGTGCACGTGCCGTGATGTCACCATTTATTCAACTGCCGTTTCCCCTCCTGGGGCTGGGGCGCCAGGCCCGTCTCTGCAGGTCTGTGGATGTTGGCTTTATTCTCCTGTGTACTCTTCTGCACTTTCAACAACTTTCCAAACGTGAGCACACACACAGACCCCCTGCCCGCGCCCTGCCCAGTGGGGGAGGCAGGCCTGGCGATGCGGGAAGGGCTGTCCTGAGTGTGCGGAGGTCACGGCAGCAGGCACTGGAGGAAGGGGCAGACTGAGCTCTGCCTGAGCAGTGCCAGAGGGCTTCCCAGAGAAGGTGTTCTCTGAGCAGAGACCTCCCCACGATGAGGAGTGCTGATCCAGACACAGCCATTCGGCTTTGGGGCTCCAGCGTGGACCACCAGAGGTGGATTTGGGGCATCCCTTGCTGACCACCCCTCCACGCCCCCTTCCCTGAGGTCCAGAGGTCCAGGACCAGCTTCCCAGCCTCCCTGCCACCCCTTCCCTCTGGCAGAGCCCCCGCTGCCTCCTCTGGCGCCTTGCTTTGCTGTCTCACCTCCCTGGCGCCTCTGTTTTCTGACCAAAACAACAACAAAATAAGCAAATCAATCAAACAGCTAACAATGTAACTTACTTGGGTGACAATGGAAGCTCAGTTCCACTGGAGGCATTTCATTTGCCCAGTCCTTTTCTAGAAGTTTCTGAGTCACCTAAGCCCAACCATAAGACGGGATTGTGGAGCTAACCTAGTCCCCATCCCACCCTGGCAAGTGTGATCCCACCATAAGCCCCTCTCAGGGCTTATCTGGTCTCACCCTGAATATCTGCGCACCAGGTGAGCCCATAGTCCTGCACCCACACGCGGGACATCGCAGCCCAGCCGGCTCATTATAAACCCTGCATCGCAAAGAGTGAGATGCCTGCCTCTGCAACCAGCATCAGATCCCAGGGGCCTCCCTGCCCCTTACTCTTCTGTCTGGAACCCGGGACACAGTGGACTAAGGACCAGCTAGCCCCACAGGCTGGGGATGGGTGAGCTCTGCCTCCTCTGTGCTGTGCGGTCTTAGAGAAATCGCTTAACTTCTCTGAGCCTGTTTCTTTTTGTAAGAAAGGTACAAATGGGATGAGGAAAAAGGCACTTTGCAAACTGTAAACTGCTTTGTAGATGCTATTTATTATGAAGAAACCATTTGAGACCAACTGCAGAGCAACACATCAAGGATTATAGAACAACACAGGGATAATTGCACACATGTGTGCTAAGGAGGCCCCCCAGAAAGAGCACTTTGAACTGAGTCCTGCTGTGGAGGCAGCTGCCATTTGGGTGGTATCTCTATGCCCTGCATTCCCTGCAAGAGATAAATGCCTGGAATCCTCAAAGCCAGCCTGGGGATGGGGGGACTAGCCCCATGTGACCATGAGGATGTCATGGGTCAGAGGCAAGGCCCTACAGCTCATAGATGAGGGGCTGCTTTGGAGTTCAGCTCTTCTGGCCTTGACATGTGGGCACTGTCCTCTCTGTAGCTGCAGCAGGTCAGGTTCCAAGCTGGAGAGGCTGGAGCAGGTGTGGTGTGAGTCACATGGGACGATAAAGAGAAGTCACATTTGCTGCAGGGGAAAGGGCACTCACTCGTTCATTCATTCATCAACACATGCTTGCTGAGCACCCTCGCCTGTTAAGTAAATGACAATGGGCTGGGGGGGTCCCTGAAGGGAGTGTGATGCATCCCTAAGGGCCTTTGTGGTGGGACCAGGGGGCTGCCTCCCTCAGCCACACCAGTGCTGGAGGCTGGCAGGGCCCAGGCACGACCCTGGAGCCTGCTCTGCACCAGTAGCCTCTGCTCGTCATCAAGACCAGTCAGTGGATGCCAGGGCTGGAAGACACAGGGAGAGGAAGGAGGGTGAGGGACCTCCCTGGAGTCGCTCAAGGTGCCAGGGGACGAAGGGAGCAGGTGACAGAGCCTGGCAGGGCCACCAGGCCTGCACGCGGGAGGGACTGGTCGGTGGACACAGGCACAACCGAAGGGCAGGCAGGGCCTGATGAACAGGCTGCTGGGCAGGTGTATGGGCAGCCAGCGCTCCGCGCACGAGCCTCCTGCCCCCAGCGCCAGCCAGGCCAGTGTGGGGGCGGGGACACCACTGGCCTCGGGCAGTGGTGAAGTTGTGGGGAATGAATGAATCACTGGCCAGTGCCAGGAGCCTGCAGGCCTCAGCGCTCGTTCCCTGAGGACCAGCTAATCCACTTGGAGCGAGGCCGGCCGCTAATGACCACAGCAGCCTGTCCAGGCCCTGCCGAGCCCCACGTACAGCTGCCCTCTGAGCAAGGGGCCCACTCTGCCCCAGGCTTGGCCAGTTCCCCGTCTGCCCTGGGGGACCAAACATGCCCCTGAGGGAGGGGAAACTCCCACTGTTGGTCTGACTGAGGTAGGGGGAGGAGAGGAAGGACAGACACCCCCTCCTGAGCTGTAAAGGGTCTAATTATGGGGGGGGGCAACTGGGAAGGGGATGCAGGGGTGCTGGTGGATAGGGAGGGCCAGCCTGTCCTTCCCTGGTGGAAGAAGGAAGAGGAGGAACCTCGTTCACCCAAGGCCTGTGGCCAGTTCAGAGCTTGGCCCGACCAGAAACAGAAACTCAAGTCCCAGGAAACAAACCACTTGGAAAGCGAGGGCCAGTGACCTGCCAGGCTCTCCCTGCTGCTCACTGCTTGCTGATGGCACAGGTGTGGCATTCCCGGGCTGACACAACCATCCCATTCATGTACCACGGTGGACTGAGCACATCTTACCTGGGTCTCTGCTAAAATCCAAATGCTGTCCTCAAGGCTCAGCCACCAAAGGGCTTAGCACACAGCAACCACAACAGGGACAGCAGCCAACTGCCACTCACCGTGGGCCAGTCCCAAACCAGGGCTCTGCGTGCACTGCGTTGTTTGTCCTCCAATCCACCTGCAAGGCAGGGACTGTTGAGGATGCCCATTTTACAGATGAGAAAACTCAGGTTTGGAAGGTTAAATCACTCACCCAAGACTCTTAACCTGTAAGTAGCAGAGGTGGGTCTTGAATGACTCCCACCCATAACCTCCACCGCTCCAAGCCGGGGTGCTGGGGGGAGCTAGGGCTTCTGTCCTTAAGAAATCAAAGACCTCACAGCAGCCAGCTGGGGCCAGAGAGCTGGGCTCTGGCAAGAAGTGGGGATTGGGGGCTTGCCTTTCCTGTTCTCCCCTCCCATTTCAGCACTGGGGAGGGCCCTCCCAGGGGAAAACACACATTAACAAGCTCTTGGAGGGACACGGGGGAGGGGAGAGGGCAAGCACTTGAGGCCCAACTTGGGCTGCAGGCCTGGGAGGGTGGGGGTTGCCAGGATCTGGGGGCTGCACTGGGGCGAAGGGCGGCCTCTCGATGCTCGCACTGGCTGCCGCCCCCCTGCCTGAGCCTGGGCCCGCTCATCGTCCCACGGCCCCAGCAGATTCATCGCCCGACCGAGATGAGCGCAACCTGAGATGAGCAGGGGCTGCAGGACTCTGTGACAGCCAGTCCCCAGGCACAGTCGCCTCCTCCGGGGACTGGGGGAACAAAAGGGACCTGGCTTGGAAGGGCAGGAGGCGACCACGTGCTCTCCCTCCCTGCCTCAGGCCGGCCCGGAGGGAAGGGCCCTCGCGCGCCCTCTGCTGGCCTGGGAGCTCCTCGCAGGAGGCGGTGGCCGCCTGGCGCCTGGATCAGCGGGTCCTCCTCTTGCACCTAGGCCTGGCTGGGTGTGCTCCCCTGGGTGCCTGTGTGTGCATGTGTGTTCCCTGTGTCTGTGAGTGTGTGCCTGTCTGTGAGTGGGTTAATGTGTGCATGTGGTGTGCATGCATCTGTGTGAGTTTCCGTGTGCATATCTGTATTTGTCAGTGTCTGCATGACCTTGTCTCACTGTATGCAGGTGTGTTCATGTATGTACGCCTGCATCTGTGCTTGTCTGAGTGTGCACGTGTCTGTGTGCATGTTCCTCTGCGTGTTTGTGTGGGTGCATGTCTCTGTGAGTGTGGGTGTCCGCGTACACCTCTGTCCACCTGGGCTTTGCCCTGTGGGGTGTGAATGGAGTTGAGCTAGGCTTGGGAAGTTGCAGGGTCTCTTTTACCTGAGCCTGTGCTCATGGACAGCCACGTGGAGATCCTAGGGAGATTGAGAGGAAAAAGATGTCCACTGGCCAAGCTGATGTCTGTGCCTACGAGGACAAAGTGGGGAAAGTATTAAGCTGAGTTCCATCCCTGAAGGAGCTGTGCAGGTGAGAGTCACAGTCTGGCATAATAATTCAGATGATGACTACACCCTACACTGGAGGACTGCAGGGGGAAAATGCAGGGGGACTCTTGGTGGGGCCTAAGTCGACTTGGAGCAATCCCTGAGGGCTGCACAGAGGAGGCAAGGCTGAGCTGAGGCTCGAGGGGTGGATAAGGCCTTGGACAGGCAGGCAAGCTGGGTGAGGAAGGAGGAGGCCCAATGGGCTCAGGGCACAGAGAGCAGAGAATCAGAGGGGCAGGTGGGAGCACATTGGGTAAGCTAGAGGTCACTGGGGGGCAGTGGTGAGAAGCAGGGCCGGAGCCTCAGGTGGGCAGGCACAGTTTCCCCAGTCCTGCCTGGCGGGGGAAGGGTCACTGAAGAAGGCTGAGCAGGGTGGAGACCATGCACTGTGGGGGCCAAGGTGGATGGGGGTCTTCTACCTCCTGCGAGCACCCTGGGAGGGAGGGCCCTTGATGCCCACTCAGTCACCCCGGCAGCTACACAGAAGCACCTGGGGATAAGGATGCGCAGGGCATCGGTGCTGATCACATATGCTCACGCCTCTGGGTTCTGAGCCTGCCTGATGGTGGCCTGGGGCTGCAGGGTCATCCTGACTCCCCTGTCCAAAGCCCAGCAATGTCCATGCTCCACCAGCTGCAGTGGCCTCTGAGCAGCTCTTGTGCCATCAATCCCTGCTTTGTGTCCTCAGAGGGTGGGCCGGACAGGGCCTTTTTGGTCCCCAGACAGCTTGGTCCCCTCTCGGGGTGGCACTGGGCCGGCCTCCCTGGCACTGGCTTCGAGGTCCTATGTAGGCAGGCTCCATCCTTAGGGCCGCTGTCCGTGCAACCCCCCACTGAGGCTGGGCCCTGTGCCCACTCGTGAAATCAAGCCCAGGGAAAATGTCCTGAGCACACACATATCTGGGCTCGGCAGCACGGGGACATGTCCACATGCGCTCGGGGCTGGGAGACGTATGACTTGAGTTTTTTCCCACTCCAGCGTCCTTTCCATGTAAGTCCCGCTCACCACCTACAACCTGGAGGGGTGCTGACTCCCTGCCCCACCTGCCTTTTCCCTGGTGTACTCAGGCCTTTTGAGGGGCTCCTGGAGGTCCTCAGGGTGGTTTGCTTCTGCCGGCCGTTGCTCCAGCCCTCTCATGCCTGCCCACTCACCTGTGCGCTCAGGCCAAGCCCCTCCCTTCAGCTCCTTGCCCAGGCGTGGGCTCAAGGACACATCCTGCTTCTGGCCCCAGCCAGGGGCCCATCGACATCCTCACTGTAGGCGCCACCGCTCCGCAGCCCCCAGGAGGGGAGTGCGCAAGGATGCCCACCTCTGGTCATACCCAGCCCCCATCCAAGCCATTGTTCCTCCCCACTAGTGACAATAGTTCCTTTTCAGGACAACTTCCACGTGCACTACATCATCCACCCTCCTAGCAAACCCAGGAGACAGGTCATCATATCACCCCCAAGTCACAGCTGAGGGAGCTGCCCAAGGAAGCTCAAGGTCAAGGTTGGAACCCTGTAACCCCCCAGGGTCCTGACATTAACTTCCCCCACTCCATAACGTCCCCTGCTGCCTCTCACTGCACTGAGGCCATGGTCTCTGTCCTGCCAAGTCCATCAGGTTGCTCCTTGCTCAGCACCGTCTGTGGCTCCCACTGACTCCAGGACAGCGCCATTCACCTTGGTGCTCAAGGCCCCAGGCCTCCTCCTGGCTACCTGCCTCCACCCCGACTCAACTCACTGGCCCCATAAGCCTTTGCCCAGCTCTCCTGCCTCCCTGGACTTGCTCCCAATCTCCCAGTCACACTCTAGCCTGAGAGAGACGGGTGAACTGCTAAGAAGGGCACCCAAATGAACAGTCCTGCTTCCACCACTGTGCCCCGCCCAGGTGGGGCTCCTGGTCCACACAGCAGGTTTTCTTCCCTGCTGGTCCCCACAAGGCTCAGCCAATGGCTTCCTAGGGACCGGACCCAACAGAAGCCCGTGGCCTCCAAATTGCACAGGTTGCCACCGTCCACCTCTGTCCTTGGGGCCCAGTGCAAGGCTGACCCTCCTCTGGAGCAGGTGTTGGCAGGGAGCTGAGCAGCGGGGAGACAGGAGGCAGCGTGGTGGGGAGGGTACACAGCAGCCATCCCCTCCTGGTGTTGCGTCTCAGGGCCCCTGGGAGCCATTGCTAGGCTGGCTCACGGCAGGCCCAGTCTGAGCTCGCGCTCAGCACACGCACAGCCTCTCAGCTGTGCCCACGGCCCACGTGGCAAGAGGGGGCTGTGGCCATGGGACACATCCTTCCCCGGGGGCTCGAGGGGTGGCAGGGGATGCCAACAGGCCCGTCAGACCCTGCGGGTTGGGGTACTGACACGGACACACAGAGCAGGACCTGGGGCCACAGGAGGGGAAGCCCGTCCATGACTCTCCAGGTGGGGGTGAGAAAGTGGTGGCGGGGTCCCCACTCCTGACACCCTGGCTGTCTTCCTTGCCTTGTTCACCTGCATCCTGTCCAGCGGCCTGCCCAGGGCCTCCTGACCTTATCTGGGCGACGGGGCTGACAGGAGCCTCCCGACCTCCCCCCGACAGGCCTGGGTCTGCCCCATGCTCCTGTAGGGGAGGCTGGGGCCAGAGGCTTCCTTAAGGCCTCACACCTGGGAGCCTGCCATCTTCCTCAGAGCGTCTCTGAGGGCTGTCGCTCTGGCCAGGTGCTCAGAGATGGAGCCTGGGCCTGCTGCAAGCTCCTGGGGGACATGGGCTCCATTAGGCTCAGGCCTGTCCTGCCTGCTTTCCAGGGCTACTCTCGGCGTGCCTGTGACCTGAGGAGGAGGATTTCAGCCTTGGGCCTGGGGGGCCGGATCGCCAGCCTGGGCCCTCTTGCCCTGCCCTGCCCCAGCCCCAGGAGCAGATTTATGCGCCAGGCATGGGGAGTGAGAGCCCAGAGCAGGGGCGGCTGAGGGAGGGCGCCACTTTGGGCAGACTCCTCAGCTGGCAGAGGCTCCTGCCAAGCCATTTCCCCACCCCACCCCTGTCCCTCCACTCATTATCAACTTGGGGTTTGTGTGCAAACAGCAGCTGGGCTCTTCTGTCAGCCTCCCCTCTCCCCCTCCCTCTACTCCTGCCCCCTCAAAGCCTCCCAACTGGCTCCTCCATCTCAGT
>CAUYMX010011194.1:0-17040 GCA_963573855.1 Lepilemur septentrionalis
TATTTGTGCATCATCACTTCTATTTAGTGGGTCCTAGCCAACATTTAAAAAAAATGTAATATAATAGAAATTATCATAGTACATTGCACAAAGTATAGGCAAGTAGCAATTTGTGAAAATGTTTATTTGTGTATATGTGTGTGTCAGAGAGAGAGAGAGAAAGAGAGATCTGTTCAAACAATTTGAAAACAGTAGAAATTAAGACAGAAACCCTTGAATAGCAAAATATTGGGAAATTTTATTGGTCTTCAGGTGTACTTTCTGCAATGGGAGTCAGGAAATATCCTGAACCAATGTGATTCAGAGAGAGGCTTCAGAAAGAATGCATATGGCCAAAATTTTCACAACATCCAAGCTCCACATCACTGGTTCCAGCCCCCATCCCACCACCACCATATATCCTCTGCTTCCAGGACAGGGAAGGAACAGTGGGCGGGCAGACCCCACAACTAAAGAGAGCTACTATTGGAACAGGAGCCCCGGTCTGACTCCACCTTCTCCCTTGGCCGTGAGAGGCTTTGCAGTCCAATGCTATGATATCCATGTAGGCCACAAGCACAACCAGGAACCACAGGCCTAACCTCAAAATTCCTTGAAGTCTAGCTTTTACACATTGGATAGGAAAAAAAGCAGATAATCCTCCCCCTTCTCCCCGGGGACCTTGCCAGCAGCCACTGGGAGGTGTGTTTATCTAACAGAGGGGCCCAGCTCTATCTGGACCAGCTATCTGCAGGTGTTTGGCTGGTCAACACTTTGCTGCCTCGAGTTACTCTGTGGCAATGACTGAGGAGTGAAATGACTTTGTACCGTGTTCTACCCACCTCCCCTCCAAGTTATTCAATAATTCTGCTTAATATGATGCCTTCTGTGGCTATTATAATTACAGCAAGCACTTGCCTTTCTTTCCTTCCACAATCCCCATCTTTCAAGCATCTCTGAGCAAGGTTCTTGGCAGTACGTTTATGGTATTGGCAGAAAACAGAGGAAATGATCCTTGCTCATAACAGTAATTCCTCACATCTATATAGAGCTTTATAATTGACAAAGCACATTCAGTGCCTTATCTCAATTTATCATCTGTACAGTGAGCACTAACCTAAAACCAGAATTCTCAGAACCTCAAGATTCACAGAGGCCCAGGCGCACATGGCCAGTGGGTGCTGGAATTGGAACTGAAGCCTGGCCCTGCTAACTCTATTTGTCTGCTCGGACGGAAGCCAGCAGGGCTTGCTGCAGACAAGCCCACTATGCTGGGGCTTTACTTATAACAATAGTAATCACCAGTAAGATATAGGGACTATGATGGGCTCTGCTTTGTGTGGGGTAGGTTGCAGAGAGCATCTAATTTGGTCTTCACATCAACTCTCTAAAGTAAGGAGTACTATTTTGCCCATTTTGCAGGTGAGTTAAGGAGAGTTCAGAAATGATAAGTGCACTTGTCCTATGAATTTGGGGAGGACACAATTCAGTCCATAACACTCACTTTCCTGATCGCTACCCGGGGAACAACTACTGCACCCCTCACCCAGCACACTTTCAATACTATCGTGAGGATTAAGTAAGAGGGCGAACAGAAATCATCTGGCATGGTGCCCAGCTCAGGGCGAAGGCTGAATCGATGGTAGGCTGCTTTTGCCCTGCACTCCAAGTTGGGTAGAGAGCAGAAGATGGAGGACTGAAAAAAATTCTAATGCATCACTCAGAAGCCACACAGTCTTGCTGGTGTCAGGGGAATAACAAGTTCTTGAAAGTAAGAAAGCAACTTACTGTTCGTTATGCTTCCAATTGCCACAGTTGGCATATTATATTAGAGACACTTAGAGTCGGAAAGAAGAAAGCTGCTTTGCAGGCATAAAGAACTTCACAGAAGGGGAGATTTTAGCATGCTTCATGTTGATTGACGGGATGTCTTCTCTTTAAGTGAGAGGCTGTCAGGCACCATATTGTTAAGAGCTTATCAAATTTGTACACAGGATATTCTTTATAGCATCATTCTATCAGATCCTTGCCATATTTGTGTAAAATCGCATGGAGAGTCGTGCTAAATATTGGATGCTATGTGCCAAGATCTCCATGCCTTATCTTTTTAGAGACCAATGACCAAACGATCTGCACTACAGAAATGCCACGAAATAAGCAAAACAGGGGACTTCCTTGCATTTTAACACTTGTCTCGGTGCCCTTACTCTGTATTTAAAGAAAAGAAACACAAATCAAAGACACACACCAGTGGCATTTGCTTGTGGGTGTTCACGAGGAAATCAAAATAGGAAAGGGAGGTGCAGGAGCACATGAACAGGGTTCTAGCATCAGCCCAGCCACTCACTGCCATGTGCCTCAGGTAATTATTAAATACTTAACCTCCCAGTTCTCAATGTTCCTCATTTGCAAGGTGAGGTGGCATACTGGGTGATCTCCAAGGCACCACCCAATCTTGACCATTCAAATAATGCTAGGAAGGTCATTTTCCCAGACCCAGGCCTCTTCCCTCCCCTCTCCCCCCTTGGACACCCATGTCAGCTCCTCCCCACACTCCTCAGGATGCTCCAGTCCCGAACTCGCTCCTCAGAATGGGTCCTGTGTCTCCCAGGGATCTGTAGGAATCCCCACTGTCATGGAACCTCAAGAGGGTTAAAAATGGACTTTGGTGTGTTCCTCTAAGCTGATCGTGACTTCAATTCTGTGAACAGAACCCGCAGTGGAATAGAGAGAAGACCATAGACCCTGGAATCTGATAGGTCTGAGTTTGAAACCTGCTCCCAATGCTTCAGCACTTCTTTCCTTCCCGAGGACTGATGGAGGGTTAACTCTGTGCCAGGACATCTTGAAGACACACAGATCAATAAGACACTCCTGGCCTCCAAGAGGCTCTGCATCTTGTGTGACACTGAGAGGGATAATCAACCTCTCTGAGGCAGGACCGCTCGTATTTTCACTAGGATAATCGCTACCTCATGAGCTCAACAGCATACAGGGGGTACCATGCTTCTTTTCTGCCCTTGTCCCCCCTACCAGCCCACGCTGGTTTCTCCCTCTCTGCCCAGGGACGTAAGACCCGGTCTCTGGCACTGCCACATTCTGCCCTGCCTGCCCTTTTCTGGGAAGGGACTGTCTTGCCTCTTGAATCTCCCACAGTTCCTGGCACACACAAGGTGTTCGGTCAGTGGTTGCGGTCACTGTGCTGCGAGGATGACAATCTTCAGGCCAGAGAGATTTTGAGCTCCCTGAGGACAACAGACCTGTCCTTCCCTTTTGCTCTCAGTGCCAAACACAGAGCCCAGCACATAGTAGGTGCTCAATAATCACTTTTATCCTACCTCCGAGAGGAACCCTGATGCTCACTGTTGTTTATTTAAATACAGGGACCCTCATCTCCCTCTTTCACGTGCCAAGGAAAATTACCAGCATGATTTGGATGAACAACAGGGAAGCCAGCACAACCCCCCTTGACTTCCGCATCACAATTAGTAATAGACTCGCTTCCTCATTTTTTCCTCTCTTATAGTCTCATTGTTCAGTAAAGAATGAAATGTGCTGATGAAAACTCACAAAGGTGCTGAAGCCAACTGAAAAGGCGAAAAGGGGGGAAAAAAGATTTTTAGGACGGAATGAAGTACAATAGTAGGAGTAATAAACCAAGGCACCAGGAAAATGTCTGCCACGAGGCCACAAACGGTTTTCTATTTCTGTCCTTGTCAAGCGCATAGTGGGATGAGGACCATGCACAAATACTTCTGTTCCGACAAGAGATACTTTGTGCTTTGAGTCCTTCATTAGTTCTGCTATATCAGGTGAGTTCATGTTCCTCTGGGCAGTTTTATTAGCACTTGAAATCCTCAAAACCCTTAAACCAAGTCACCATCACGCTGATCGTTATTAGCATCGCTCAAAATCCATGTTCTGAAAACTCATATTAAAAATGCCCTGATCATTTCCAACTAAAGAGGTTTTAGCCCAAGGAACTTGGTACATCTGTTTTAGAAATCAGTCATCTATGAAAGGCTTTTCTCTTCTGTATAATCTGTAGGCAGAGAGCAATAACCCAGCAGGCTTTCCTTTATCTTTGGAAAAAGGAGTCAAAATTCCATTTATAAAGCAACCCTTAAAATAACTTGAACATCTGGTTCTAGTGAGTGGTCCAGGTCAAGATGGTAGTCACCAATTAGTTAACCATAGGAAACAGATGGATTTTAAAATCCGTTTGTTAAGAATTATTTGTGCTAGGGGTTCCTGCCTCCAGGTGGATGATCGTCCCACCCGGAATGTGACGGTGGCAGGTGAGAAGTCAATGGGAACAGTACAAGAGCAGGTGACCATGGTGGAGGAGGTGTACGTGAGCTGGCGCTCTGAGGTTGAGCAGGAACGGACACCAGGAGGAAGAAGGGGGAGCATTAAAGAGGCGACCATGTAAAGCAGGGTTTGGAGCACCCTTGGTTCACCCAGCTGACTGTCTACCAGGTGCCAGTGTGGGCAGTTCCAGAGCCGAGGGGACACGGGCAGATTATCCATGACACCAGTAAAGCTTAAGGTCGTATAATTTTATAAAATTTGCAAAAGGTAGTTTAACTTCAATTGGCTTACTGCTATCTCTTACCAATCTAATTTACCCTCCGCACTCTTTTCCTGCAGAGTTAAAAGCCACTGGAGTGGTCTTGGGCACTTAGGGAATGCAGGTTTTGGGAAGCTGAGTTAGGGAAACATTGAGTTTGAGTCTAGTGGAATGTATTTATGTGGAATGTGGTCACTTCCAAGTGTAATTAAGTTATTGCTGGCCATGCTCACTTCCAGGAACATTCCTAACATCATCAATTCAAAAAGGACTGAAAGTTAGTCAATAAACAAACCAAAAAAAAAAAAAAAAAAGTGAAACACCTTGAAATCTTACAGTTCTATAGGAAAGAAACTTGATTGGTGTTTTCCCAAACTTGACAAAAATACTAACAATTTACATGAAATTACCGATAACAAGTTTTGAAGCTCAATAAAACTATTCTTAATCACAAATTATAAAAAAATTTTTAATCAACTATGATAGAGAAAAGACTGAATTATCATTCTACTTTCTCTATAAATATTACAAAATCACTATCGTAGGAAAAAGTGATTAAAGAGTTTGAAACAAACAATGTTATAAATAAGGGAGAGATCTGTCAGCTGACTCACCAATTAAAACAATGAGCAGTTTCCCCAAAGTTTGTGGTATTTGTCAGCTTTTCAAATTTGTAAGTTGTTATGATTTCTTTTCTCATTCTAAATAAATATTTTTATGCCTAATTTTGTATTCTTTTTCTTAAAGTGGACCCCCTCCCAAGACTAAAAGAATAACACATGAAATACATTATCAAAAAAGTGCATGAAGGGGGAATGAGCGTCCAAGGAGGGATCTCCTAAGTGGGCCCGAGCTGCTGGGAAAGCAGACACATGGTGGGGAGAGAAGAAGAGTATCCGGGCAGGTGTCTTCCAGAATGACAGAGCTCACGTGGAATGGCAGGTAGAAGAAGTCAAGGCTGCCCATGGCAAACAGACCCTGTCTATGTTTTCACCACTTTGCCATGTTCTTTAGGCCATGTTTCCACGTGCCAAAAAGTTAAAACTAAAGGTAATCACTTTCTGTACTGGCAGCAACCATGCAATCAATATATACCATTCTAACATTTGCTCCATCACTAACACTCATGAAGTGAGATCATTTTTCCTCGACCTGTCCTTGTGGAGGACTTCCATCACAGATCTTTCATGCATCCTCAAAGGACATCCTGCCCAATTTCTGCCTAGGCCCTCCCGAGGAGGGGTGTAAGGACTGGCCCCTTTGCCTGCTCCCCAGAGTCGCAACCTAACTTTCTCATGAACGTGTTGGCTGACATATCTTTGTCCCATAGCATGCACAGAAAGGAAATTAAACAAGGAGATAATGAATGCTAATACATTGGCGAGCATTTCCTTTGTTAGAAGGCCCTTTGATAGTGCCTCTGAAAATGAAAAAAAAAACATTTATTGTATATCTATGATATGCTACACGTTATGTAAACATTATATTTTTTTCTTATGCCAACCTTTTGCAATAGGTATCCTTATCCCTGAGAGGTTAATTAACTTGCCTGAGAGCACCCAGCCAGCCAGAGGTAATTGGATTTGCCTGATCTGAAAGCCATGCTCATGTTAGCACATCCATTGTCTTTCCTCTGGACCCTTTCTTCCCTCCCCTCCACTCCCCTACTTTGGTTTCTTTCCCTACAAGTGGTTAAACATAAAAGAGTGCCACTTTGGGTAGTGTACCCTAAAAGGCAGGGGTATCCAATAGTTTCTTTTCTTTCTCATTGGCCCACCGTTAGTTAAGCCAAGTCTTTGAGTTGGTCAGTTGAAAGCATGGGGGAAGACAATTTTAAATCAGCATTTTTCCAAGAACAAGATCACCTTTTCAAGGCTCACCCAACATTCAGTGTTGACAAGCTACCCTTTAAAAGCAGCAGGAATGGCAGGGTTGAGAGATTCTAAACCAGGAAGCACAAAGGCTCCTATTGAAAAGAAAGAACAGAATCCCCTGCCTCCTGCAGCAGACGCCATTCACTCCAGGGACTGGATGTCAGAACAAGCCAAAGCAGATCTCATTCATCCTTGTCCAAGCCCCGGGGAGCCGGGGCACTTTGTTTCAGGCAGAACATTCAAAGTCTTCGCCATTTGCCTCCTCGGCCATCTCCCTCCAGCCAGGTGGCCGGCTGATTCCGATTGATCCCAACAATGCTGCTTCTTCTATCTGAATTTCACAAGCATGTGAGAAGTCTCAGGTGTGGGTTTTCCCCCTAGTGCTTCTAATAAACCAGGTCCTCACACTTGAAATAAAGCCTGCATCAAGAGACTCTCCCTGGCTAGCCGTGCAGCCTCTCGGTGGGTGATGCCACTCTTTGGGGGCTTTCAGAACTTCAGAATCTAAAATCAGACGCTGGGAATGACAGCTCGTGACACGACCCCAGAGGAAATTTGCTTCCCTTTTTTGTGTGGGATATTTGCCACTTTAGAATTCTCAGAGGGACACTCTCCTGGCCAAAGGCATCTTTTGGGGGGAATAAGAACTGAGGAAGAGGGGCCAAGAGATTTCATTATCGCTGGCAAGGAGTGCGGGTGGGGATCCTGCCGGGGAGCCCCCCTGCTGTCCTGGGTGCCACGCTTCTAGAGATTTAACAGCCAGCACAGGCCCGTTGTGAAGAGAAGCCAGGATGATCAAGGGTAGGCAGCCTGCACGGTGTTAGAAAAGGTTTGATATGATACAGGCTTCCTCAGCCTGAAAAGATCAGGACTCAGAAATAATCCAATCCAGTCTCTGAAGATAATGATGCAGAGGAGTGAGAAGTGGAACTGGGCCTCACTCAGCTAACCCTACACGTGGGGATGAGGGAGCAGCCTCCAAATTGGAAGAGAGCCATTTGGGGAAAATTGAAAGGAAATACAACTTTACACAGCAGGTAGGAAATGTATGGGACTTACTAGCCCTTGAGGTGGTACAGGCCATTTATAAATAGAATCAAACTGTGTTGAGAAGAATTTACAGAATGAGAGATACATCGTGGATCGTGGAAGGGAAGCCGGCACATTTGGCTAGGATCTGCCATGATCTTCTGTAGTTGCCCTAACAGTTGTGCTGTTACCAAACTATCAGCTCCATAGCACACAAGATGAATGACATTCACAAATGCAACACGCATTCCCATGTGTCTCTCCAAATTTTGGCCTCTGCATAGACAAAATATGAGGTGTACCTCTGCCACTTTATCACCTAATAAAGCAAGGGTATTGGAGTGAATATGAATCTGAGTAACATAGTGTGGCTACAATCTGAAACTTTTTAGAGCAGAGATGATTTTCAAATTTCACTTCAAGTACTGTGTGGGCTTCTGTCCTGCATATATATTATACCAAGTTCACGCAGCCATGGCTGTGAAGCACTTTAGGGGCTCGATGATAGAACTTCAAGAATAGGAGCATTAACTGGGTCCAGGGTGAGACTGGAATGATCTGAGAGGAAAGGGATAATGGCCATCATTTTCATTATTGTTAGACTGACATATAGTACAGTGCCTGACAATAATAGGTGCTCAAGATATTTATTTAACTAACTGATTATCCAGAAATAGTGATTTCCCTCACTTGCCAGCCCCACCCAACCTACAGGAAACACGAGCAGTG
Organism: Lepilemur septentrionalis; assembly: GCA_963573855.1. NCBI lineage: Eukaryota > Metazoa > Chordata > Mammalia > Primates > Lepilemuridae > Lepilemur > Lepilemur septentrionalis. Next base: position 8,182 of record CAUYMX010011194.1, read on the forward strand.
CCAATTATGATGTCCAAGAGGACCTGGAAAGTTTAGGGTGTGATTTAAGCTGAACTCAGTATCAAATAAGCAGAGTCACATGTCTGCTAGCAAGTCAAGCTCCAAACAGGTCCTTCCAAATGGGCACAGAACAGCATGCAGTGGCCAGGACTTCAAGAGCAGGATCCTGACCTCCATGAAGGGGCTGAAAGGAGCCAGGCAGGGACTTGGGTGCCAACCAAGTCAACAGACCACTGCTTTAATCTCTGGACATGAATTGGAAAACCAATCATAACTAAAAATTGTTTTTAATTGGGAAGATTCCTGGGTATCTGGATATAGAGCCCCAAAAGGGATAAAGCTGCGTTGATGGGCTCTCCAGGGAAGATCGGACATCAGTTAGTTCTGCAGATGATTCCAGACTGACTCAACCATCCCCAAATGGCCCCTGAGACACTGCAAGGCATGAATCTCTGCATTTTATGACCACAGGCAAGTCTCCTAAGCTATCTTAGCCTCAGTTTTCTAATCTGTAAAATGAGGATTATAACTAGTACTTTGCAGTGTTATTCTAATTATTATATAATATCTATATGACTCTAGTATAAGCCCTCACAAATCATAAGAACTTAATAAATGGTGGCTATTATTATTTAATGCTTGCCAACTAAGTTAGGCTAGGACAGAGGGTTGAAACTTCACCCTAGCAACTCAGATAGCCATGAAATCATCTCCATAGAAGCCGACATCTCTGTTAACTACCTTGTCATTTGAGAGCACCCATGCCAAAAACACAATTTGGAACTTGAGTGAGGGGGTAGTTGGGTCCTTCTAGAACACTGAAAATTTAACAGGTTGTTATGGGTTGAATTGTGTCCTCCCAAAATTCATGGGTTGAAGTCCTACTTCCCAATACCTCGGAATGTGACCTTGTTTGGGAACAGGGCCAGGAAAGATGTAATCAGGAAAGGCAACCTTAGTTATAAAGTGGCAGAGAACTTGGCTGAATTGTGTTCTATAGTTTGTAGAAAGCAGAACTTGTAAGTGATGAACTTGGATATTTAACTGAGGAGATTTATAAGCAAACTGTTATAAGCAAAGGTGTGGCCTGGTTTCTCTTTACTGCTTATAATAAAATGTGACAGAAGAAAGATAAATTGAAGAAGCAGCTGCTAAGCAAAAAGAAATCAGAACTTGAAGATGTGGAAAAGTGTCAGCCTATATACACTGCAAGAAATGAAAAAGCATGCTCTGGAGAGCACACCAAGGGTGTGGCTATACAAATGGTTGCTATAGAGATCCCATGCATGACTTGTGGGTCACATCAACCATCTCAGCAAAAGTGCTACTGACTTGGGCGGGAGGGGACAGAAAAGGCAAAATGAAGGAAGGATGCCAGACTTCTGGGATTCTACAGGCAGAAAAGGGGTTTATAAAGCTGTTTGGCTGCAAACATATGTTAATCCTTCAAGAAAAGAGAAGGAGGACCCCAGGGGTGGAGCCACCTTTTTGGTTCCAGAGAGAGGAGCCACCTCCTCCATTCCAGACAGCAGGACCACTCCCCAGGGTTGAGAGGGTCAGGTTGCTGCCCAGTGATCCTAGAGAATGGAGCATCCAGCCAAAGACAATTATTCTCAGGCCTTAAGATCTGATGGAATTTACCCTCCTGGCTTTCAGACTCACTTAGGACCCAGAACCTTTTTTTTCTTCTGATTTCTCCCTTTTGGAATGGAATATCTACCCTATACCTTTCCCACTTTTGTATTTTGCCAGCAGATAACTTGTCTGGTTTCACAGGTTCACAAAGAAGAATTTTGCCCCAGGGTAAACCATATTCTGAGTACCACCCACACCTAATTCAGATGATATTTGGGTGATATTTTAGACTTAGAGTTGATGCTGGAATGGGTCAAGACTTTGGGGGACACTGGAATGGAGTGACAGCATTTTGGATGTGAAAAGGATGTGAATTTTAGGAGGAGAAAGGGAAGACTGTTATGGGTTAAATTGTGTCCCTCCCCCAAATTTATGTATTGAAGTACTAATTCTCTGTAGCTCAGAATGTGACCTTATTTGGAAATAGGGTCATTACAGATGTAATTAGTTAAGACAAGGTCATACTGGATTAGGGTGGGCCCCTAATCCAATATGACTGGCATCCTTATAAAAAGAGGAAGTCTGGATATAGACATGCACACATGGAAAATGCCACGTGAGGACTGGATTTATGCTGCTATAAGCCGAGGTGCTACTCAAAGCTGGGAAGGAGGCCTGGAACAGATCCATCCCTAGAACCTTCAGAAGGAACATAGCCCTGCCAACCTCTTTAACTTAGGCTTCTGGCCTCCAAATCTGGGAGACAAAAAATTTTTATTGCTTAAGCCACTCAGTTTTTGGTACTCTGTTGACAGCAGCCCTAGCAAACAAATACATGCGTGTACATGAAACAGCTAAACACAAATAATTAAAAATAAACCTGATAGATGAAATCATCTTAGGAAGGTTTCCATTAGAAAGAAAATAAAACTCCTGACTTCACAGTGATTGAATGCTGTCCACATGGAATGGTTCCGTCTTCCTGAAATCCTTAGTGACTTATTGAAGACTGACTGATTACATTGCATAGCAGGTTAAGATGAGAAATAGCCAATTTTGAAAAACTCCAAACCAGCATACAAAATGATCCACACCTTCATACCAAATTCTGTGAACTAATGAGCAAAGAAACTATGGAAAACTTGAGAGCTTTCATATTAAGTAGGCATGGCAAACGGTGATTATATATAGAAGATATAGATACAGGCATAGACACAGGTACACACACATACATGCACACACACACCCACACATAGTCATCCTTCGACATACTCGGGGAATTTGTTCTAGGACACACCCATGGATACCAAAATCCCAAAATGCTCAAGGCTCTGATATCAAATGGAATAATATTTGCATATAACCTATGCATATCCTCCCGTATACTTTAAATCATCTCTAGATTACTTCTAAACCTAATAGAACAGTTAAAATAGTTGTTATACTGTATTTTTGTTGTTGTTGTTGTATTGTTATTTTTTATTATTTTTTCCCAAACATTTTTGATCCGCGGTTGGTCGACTCTGCAGATGAGGAACCCACAAATATGGAGATCTGACTGTATGTCTATGCACGCACATATATACACACTCATTTAGTATCTTAGAGCTATACTGTCTTCTCAGTGTTAAAGAAGTTTGTCCCCCTATATACCGGCAAGTGTTCCCTCCAGCCTGAGTCCTACCTGTCTGCTGGCAGGGCAGAGGGGTGTGCTCTAAATCTGAGCTGGCCAGCAGGGATTCCTCCCAGAAGCACCTGTTAGCAAAGGGGCCATCCCTTCCTGTTGGCTCTGGGGGCCCACAGACGCCTAGAACACACAGCCTTTACCATTCACACCCAGAGAAATAAGGGCCCAGGAAACAGCCACATATTAGAGCAAATTATTTTAACAGGAGAGAAAGGAGAGCAGGAGCTACTAAGAGAGAGGAACCGATCCTCTCCTCACAAATGAAGTCTAGATTATTCATTCTTGTCCTTTTTTTTTTTTCTTGAAGGACAATTAATAGGAATTTTCTGAAACTCAGAATGTCAAAATCATTAATGGCTGATCACTTGAAGCAAGAATGCAGCTGCTATGATTAATGGCTGAATTTTAAATATTTCAGTCGGATCACGGAAATCTCCAGCACCACCGTGCGTGCCGTCATTTGTCATACGTGCCTCCCCAGGAGTCTACCGAGAAGGTGATGGCATCTCAACAGGTACTTTCCTCACTAAAATATTGTGGAATTCCAAAAGAAAAATCCTAACTCAAAATCAGATTCACTCGTTCATCAGAGAGCATGAGGTAGGAGAGTGGAGTAGAAAGAGTATTTACGAACCTGGAAGGGAAAAATGAGTCTTGGCCTCTGCTTTGCCATTGTGTGTAATATTGGGTGGATGGTTCCAATACTCTGAACCTTGATTTTCTCATCTGCAAAACACAAGTGGAAATGATAGAGCCTTCCTTTCCTGATATATAGGAAGTTTATGCAAATTATTAAGTGCTGTGCAAATGTAAGGCATTGGTACTGCTGTGTGCAAGACACCTGGACGCCAATGAGACAAGATGGGGGGATGGGCATTACAGTATTAAGGATAAATACGACCTGACTCTGCCCTCGGGAAGCAGGCTACTGGACACGAAAGTCATTTTATAAATAACCCTAATTTCTGGTAGAAAAAGGGAGTACCATACAGGTAGGCTTGCTTCAGGCTTGGAGGGTGATGAAGGGATCAATGAAGGTCTCAAGAAAGAAATGATATTTGTGATAAAGGAAACTGACACTTGGAGGTCTTGGTTTCTGAATTTTGCTGAGTTCGGGGAGTCAGAAGGGAAAACAAAGCCACTGAGGGACAGTGAAACCTTCCAATTCCCTCGTGGAGCAGGAACCCAGTGTTCCTGTGAAGCCGCCTGAAAGCATGGCAAAAATAGAACAGGTCAAGCGCGTCTCCGTATCAAACCATTTCCATCTCTCAGTGTTGCTAAAAATGAAAGTCAGGGCGACCATCTGCATGGGATGATATGCCCTTGTTCTTGTCTATTGGGTGCTTTAAAGCCCCCCAAATCCTCTGACACCTGAGACGAAGAAAATGAGACTGGCATGGCAGGCACCTCTATTTTAATTTGCCTAAAAAGAGAATGGTTAGATATAAAGAAATAGTTAAGTACATGGAAGAAACAGGGTCATGCCTGGTCTTTCTCCCTCGGAACTTGCTGGAAAATCACGAAACTGCTCCAGCCCAGTCCATCCTCTGCCCTTGCCAGGTTAATCTCCTTAATATGCAAGTTCTGATCACATCACCATGACACTCAACAACTTAGGCATGGCTCCCCTGTGCCTACAAAATTAAGCTCCCATTTTTAAAATTAAAATCTGCCACAACAGGTCCTAACCAGTCTTTGCAACATTGCCTTCTTTATCTTCATTACCTTCTCCCTTTGTTCCAGCCTAAATGGACAACATGCCCTGCTCTGAATCTGCTCTGGGCTTTCCTGTCCCCGTCATGCTCATGCTCTTGTTCCCTGGACCTCGAGAACTCTCTGGTTCATATCTACCTTTTGCAATCACAGCCATTGTAAAAGGTCCAATTCAAATGTCATCCCAGTCCAGTGAAACAATCATTCACTGAGCACCTTCCATGAGCTCCTTCCATTTGTTCACTGAGATGAAAAGATAAGTGGGACCCCTCCTGCCTTCCTGCTGTCTCCTAAGAAGAAGGAAGACAGACACATAAACATTGCACCGGTATGTATGGTGCATTGCGCAGACACAGGTAGACTTCTAAAAATTACTCCTGCTATTGAAAAGGATCTTGGTGAGGCTCAGAGGAGGTGGAGTTTCAGCAGAGGCTCTAAGGAGGAACAGTGGATTCCCAAGTAAAGATGAGAGGGTAGTGTACACCATGGCGCAGAGGCAAGTGCAAAATATGATCAAAGCAAAGAGAAAGCTCCCCAGTTGGAGCCCAGAGTGTGTGGATTCTGGAATGGGACATGAGAAGGGGAAGGAATTCTGGGCCCGAGTGTGGTGGGTTTTCCAAAGCAGGAGTTCAGGTCTTAACCCATAGGTATGGGGGCTTAGAAGGGTGATTTTAAGAGCAATGTCTGATATTATATGTTTGATGTTACCTGATAACTCTGGTAGTGAAATGGAGGGCAGAGTGAAGGCAAAGACAGTAGTTAGGAAGCTGTTGTTACAGCCCACACAAGACATGTTGAGGGCTTGTAGCACAAGAGAGGCAGTGTAAATAGAAAAGCAGAATTATATATAAGGACTCTCATCCATTAGGACTTTCTTCCTCTGCCTTTCCTGGAGCAGATATTATTTCTCCATGCTATTTCATTTAAACCACGTTTTTATGTGCTAATACACATAAAAATATATATATTTTAAAAATACAAAAAATATATATTATATTAAAAATATGTGTATTAGCATTCTTTTTTTATTTCACCATATTACAGAGGTGCAAATGTTTAGTATCATATATTGCCTTTGTCCCACCTGAGTCAGAGCTTCAAGCATGTCCATCCCCCAGCACCACATCCATTAGGTGTGAATACCCCGATCCCCTCCTCTCCCCACCACCTGCCCAACACCCAATGAACAATACTACTGTATGTACACACAAGTGTCTGTCAGTTAATACCAATTTGATGGTGAGTACTTGTGGTGCTTGTTTTTCCATGGAATTCTACTCAGCCACAAAAAACAATGTATTTGCATTCTTGACTCATATAAATTAGTTTTATGTTTTATCCTCCCAATATGAAACCAAAAGTTCCTGAGTCTGAATTATAGTAGGTGCTCAAGAAATGCATGAAGAAGGAATATGTATAAAATTGTCTTAGAATGCTTGTCCGAAACCCACACAATATAACTTGAGAAAATGGGGAGTGTTATTATTAGGATATAAGGATAGCTCATGGAAACTGGGGGTAGGAAGTACAACAAGACCCTGAGAAGGACATGATACTTACGGATTTGGGGACAATTATACACAACTCCCAAGCTCTGGATCTCTCAGTTCAAATTTTCAAAATAGAACATGTGACTCTCCAGGTCCCATCACCTCTGGCCAAGAAGCAGTGGGCGGTCACACGATACAAACAAGCCCATAAGAGTTCACCCCTCTGCTAGGGTTGATTGTTTCTCACCTGTGTAAGACCTCTTGCTAGAAATAATAATAGTTTTCAAAATACTGCACAAACATTGGTCTCAACTATTCACAAACCTCAAATTCTATGAAATAGAAATGTGGTCTTTTTTTTTTCCTTAAACTTCCCTTTACAAGCAAGTAAAGAGGCTCAGAGAAGCTAAGTAATTTGCTCAATATCACAAAGAAGTCATTGTAGGAGCAAAATACTAAAATCCAGGAATATGTGTTCCTCAAACCCAAGACTGTTTTGATGAGACTATGTGATGTTTCAAAACATTCTTTCCCTTTCATTCACTGACAAGTATTTGCTAAGCGTTTATATGGGCTAACTCCTGTGCTTGGGACTAGAGAGGAGCATTCTTAAAAGTCAATCATTTTGCTGATCACCGAAGAGTCAAGGTGATAGATTTCAGTTTACCACTCGAGAAATGTGGCAAACGGGAAAATGGTTTATTAAAGTACTGAAACTTCTCCCCAAAGTTTCTATAATTAGTGCAGGTACTTAGTGATATTCTAAAGTTATTTTATTCGGCAATAATATTTAAGATTAATATATTCCTCTGGTATCTATAGTAACCGGTCTTTCGGCATAGTATTAAGATTGGGGATTTATTTATATTTAGGATTCACCCAAGAGGAAGATTTTTTGTATAATTTATTGTTACATTTAGAGAGCACAAAACCTTTAGGCCACAATGTGTAGTTAATATTCAGAATTAAGTCAGTTTATTATGCATCAACTGGTAGGTCAAATTCAGCTTTGTGTGCTATAATTTATAGTACAGGTTTTTGCCTGGAGCAACATGGAAGCCCTGAAGCAGTGCTGTGAATTATTACAACTAAATCGGGCACTACCTGCCAAAATATACACCGTTGCTTGTATTTCTATTGCATGAAAACTATAAACATGATTTCCAAGAGCTCTGTGCTGCAAGGACAACTAAATAAAATATCAGTTTCATGACCAGTGTCAGCATTTAGAAACTTATTTCCTTTACTTGCAGCTGCTGCAGGTCTGGGTTTCTGCGGCAATTCACTTCTTAGCCACTTACAAAATGGCAGTTTATAGGTTTTATGACTACACCGTGTAGACATATTTCTCTCTTTTAATGGGTGCACAAAGCACACTGCAGTATGAGCGTTATTAAAACTGTATTTGGAAAGCAACCTTAAATACGGCATTTAATAAGCCAAGATATTTTAATAAAAGATTCAGTGCATACTTAAAGTACATTATGGATTTCTTTCATTGAATACCATTTGTGTTTTTGATCACTGTTTACCCAGCTCCTTGGGTAAGATTTCAAAACTAAAACATAGACAAGCTCTTTTTGGACTGTGGCTTTCCATTGCCTTAATTCTTGGGGATATTTTATGTTCTGCACAAAGTCTAGCAAATGCAGTCATCCCTTGATTATGTGTAAGTGAGTTTCCTATTTTTACAGATCTGTAAAATTATAGAAAACAATTTTAATCTAAACATCCCAAAGTGGGAGAAGGTTAAGTAAATTCTGGGCCATGGCCATTTACATGATGTTTACAAAGAGCACATAACTAAATTTTTTAAATTGCTGAATTCTGACCCAGCCTCTCCCAGCGAAGGTCAAAGTCCAAAATTAATGTGAGAAAAACAAACGTAGGAAGCTCACCTAATGTAAAATTACATCACACATTCCAGGCACTCGGGAGATGAAACAGGTTTCAGTAATCCCTGTTTCTCTCTTCTCTCTGAAAAGGGTTGCCAGGAGTCCATGCAATTGGCGTTGGTGAAAAAAAATTAGCCAAGGAGAAAAAGACAACAGGAAACAGATTTTGTCCTAAGAAAAAATAGATATTTCTCATAGTTATAATTGCCCAAAAAGTCTTTTTTGTTTTTATTTCAGCATACTATGGGGGTACAAATGTTAAGGTTATGTATATTGCCCTTGCCCCCCTCCCCTCTCGAGTCAGAGCTTCAAGTGTGTGCATCCCCCAGACGGTGCGCATCGCACTCATTGTGTATGCATATATATACCCATCCCCTCCTCCCCCTCATCTTCCCAATGCCCGATAAATGTTATTCCTATATGTCCACTTAGGTATTGATCAGTGAAACCAATTTGCTGGTGAGTACATGTGGTGCTTGTTCATCCATTCTTGGGATAC